>VYZV01029365.1:36002-68960 GCA_013401275.1 Pandion haliaetus | reverse complement strand
AACCAAGCAATGGTGATTTTTCTCCCCTCTCCTCTCCTCTCCTCTCCTCTCCTCCCCACTCCTCCCCACTCCTCCCTTTTCTCTATCCCCTCCCCTATGGAAAATGATCTCCGCTGTTATTTCTTCCCATACAATGTCCTCAGTGAAAGACATCTTGCCTGAGACATACATATTTTGCCTAAAAGTTCCCCTCTGCCCTCAAGTTGCCATGCTTCAGCAGGTGACTGCCCATCTGCTGAGCTATGGTAACTGTCGCTGAACTTGCTTTTGGTCCATACAAGGGGAAAGCTAGTTCAGGTTAGTACAGTCCACAGTGAGAGAAAATATCCTGGCTGCGACAAATCCTGCCAAAGTAATTGCCACCCTGACAGAGAAAATCCTGTTTTATTGCTTGTGACTTGTCTCTGCCCACCTCATTGGTCACCAAACTGAGTGCTATGAAAACTGCCAAGTAATTAGCCTGCAACTGTGTTGAGCTATGCTTACTCACCAGGGAACAAGAAACAAAAATATGTCATCATCTTTGAGGTATCCAAAATTCATGAGTAAGCCCACCCAAAGGCCTGAATAAATTTCAGAATGTTTTTTTTCATTCTTCATGTGCTTTCCGGTATGAAGGCCTGAAGAGGTCAAATTTTTGAGTTCTTTACAACCACTAGGCCTAGAAACAGACTTTCTTTTCTTCTTTTCATTGCAAGCAGAGACAATCCTGTCTCCAACAGCAAATCTTTCAATTTGCAATACTATATCTTGCTTCACTGTCTATAGGATAACCAGCCACTGAAATATCATTGAAAGACACCTCCTTGCCAGCAGACTTTGCAGAGAACCTCCCAGAAGGACCGAGAACTTCCTCTCTTTTCAAAGAACTCTAACGGTACAAAGAAACCCATTCTATTTTCATGCCAAAGCAATACACACCACTGTTGCAGGAGAATCCTCATGGTTGGGTTGAATTTTATTTTCATCCTCCTGAATAGAATATGTATTGTCTCTTGCAGAAATGTCATCCTGTCATAAGATGATCATTTGGCATGAGCATTGATTTGTTTTCACTGAAAGACTGTGCTACTAATGTATCCTTCATGTGCTGCATATTTGATCAAGCTGCACATCCCTGTGAGGAAGGATGCCTGTGATCAGTGTAGGTGATGGGGTGTTAGAAAGAGAGGAAGGATCTGCTTCGGTTAACGGTAGCAAACAGGAAATCTGTGGGTTTGAAGATGGCAACCTGATGTTTTCCAGGTGGGCTTTACTGAAAGGAGGCCTGGAGTGTTCACCAGAATTTATCAGTTGCCGGTTTCAGAAGTTAATTTTGTACAGAGAAACTGAGAAAGAAGTGCCAAGGGGAACATATGGCACAATAAAGTCCTAGTGGGTGAAATGCATTTTTGGACTGAATGCCAGAAAAAAAACATGAGCTGCCTGAGGGCTTGCAGAACATTTTGGTGGGACCTGCTCTTCATATTGGTCTTTTCATTTCTCCAGGCTACAGTTGTAATGTTTTCCATGCAAAGATATCCTTTTTTTTTTAGAAAAAACTTGATTTGTTCCACTCAAGACAAGACTTTTAAACCACTCCTTTAGGTTTTCTGGCAGTGTAAGAACAGCTGTACTAGATTAGACTGCAAATCCCCCTACCTAAGTAGTGTGTCCATGAGAGGAACCAGGAGCAGTTGCCTAAGGCACGAAGTAAGAGCAAGGAAAGCCTGTATTGACACTTCTCTCACTACACCTTCCCAGGTCCAACACAAAGCTTACTCTGTGTGTTTCAGTAGCATTGCACAGCTGGATTTCTCTGCATGCAAAATGGGCAACCACAGGTGAGAAGGGACAGCTCATGAACCAGAGTAACCTGTTTATGCCTGTTACATGTTTCATCTCAACAGCAGCTGCTTTTAAAAGTTTGATCCGGGGGGGGTGGGTAGGTGAAGGGAATACAAGAGCTTCACATGCGTCTCTAGGATAATATGTCTGATGAAAAGTCTAGATCTTGCTTTACAAAGAAAATCTATTCATGTTGGGTGAATGCATTCACATCTCAACATCTAATATTCCCAAGCAGCATGTTCACCTTGGACACAACACTGAAAGTCCATGCATTTAGCAAACTCCCATGACCTGGATGAAAACCCTAGCTAGTCAACCATAATTTATAAAACAGAACCTTGCCCAAAACACCTTCAACAGCCAGAGGGACAACTTCTCAGTTAGTAATAGTTGAAAATTTCTCTTGGTTCACATAAAACCTTGAAATTTTCTGAATTCTACTGAAGTGTTTATTTTTTGGTCATTCTTCATAGATTGTCTCCCCTCAAGAATTTCACTCGTCCCACCCTTGGGGGCTGTCATTAACTCTGACAGCATTGAGAGTCTATTGTTCCTCCAAATATAACTTCTAGGGAAAGCCATTTTCCTTGTAGATGACATGTTGCACAAGTCTAAGGAGAACTAGAGAAAAGAAAGTTGTTTAGAAACTTCTTTTAAGCTTGCAATACTGGTAAGCAGCATGCTTCCTTTTATTATTATTATTATTATAATTATAATTTCTGTTGCTTGCTGCAGAGCACTGTAGGCTACAAAGGTTCTTAGGCACTAGTCTTTACTGTACAAGTACTTCAGACTTCTGCACAGCTCTTAACACATGGTCTGCCAGTTTTATTTAGGTTGAGTAGTACCTTACTGTTTGTGTAATCACACTGAAATCAATGATGACAGAAGCAAGTCTCCAGGGCCCTCCTGTACCCTCACAATTTGTCTCCCACTTAGCTCTTTGCACTTTCACCCTTAATGCATACAGGGAATTACAGGTAGGAGCACTCAAGAGCACCTGTGTGCAACACCTGAACCCAATGCTTGAACAGTGCAATTAGGTGATTGTTTCTCATCAAGATGTGCCTGAGATGTACTTTGCAATGTCACCCAATGCCTTCCTTTTATAAACTGCATATAGTTGTTATGTGCATGTGTTTGACCAGCTTTCTCTGCTATGTACACTGCCCACTGTCTGAGCAAGGTGAGTTCATGGGAAACGGAGATAGCACTAAGTGGGCACACGCTCTCCTGGTACCAGTCCTATGGCTGAGACCAAACCCAGTAGGACCAGACCCTCAGCTGGCATAAATCCATTGCAACTAACAGTGAGATGGGAATTTCCACTTCTGTTAGACCAGCCTGGGGAATAGAATGGGAAAACAATTTGTAGCTCACCCTGGAAGTTTCTATTCTTAGTTCATTTGGAAACAAGGCAGCCATAGTAACACTGAACCAAAAAAGGGGCACAACTTACCGGCTTGAAACCAGTGAAATCTGCCTAAACATTATGATGTTCAAAGTGGATTACTTGCACTTTGCTTCAGCTGAACGCCGAATATATATACCAGTATATGCCCTTCAATGACAATGAAAAGAGAGCATAAACATTGGTTTACACAATAGTCTACCAGATGTAACCATTGAAAATATGTGACAGTGTCTCTGTTCCTAGGGACAGTGATAATCATCAAAAGGAACATCTGTTATTTTATCTTGTGAAAAAATAATGGATCATTATGCCCATGGACTGCACTAAAATGTACATATTTGTTTCAAAAACCTGAATTACTGGCTGAGCCAAATCTTCAGATGGTGTACACTGGCAGACTTCTGCCAAAGTCAACGGAGTTGTACTGATTTATACTCACAAAGCACATAATCTGTTGTAGAGAAATATGGACAGAAGCCTCCTTCCCGTATATCCCCTACACATTGTGGTGTTTATTGTCTGACAAACTGTTAGGGGACATTCAGGCTACTAGAATGCTATTTCAGCTAATGCATGCCAAGGCTCCAGGCTGGCAGAGATTTGCAGACAACTTAGAGCACACTTTAAAAGATAGGTCTGTGCAGCACGGCTGCAACCCCAGAAACATATTCTCTTAAACCAGACAGAATGAAAACCTGAGCTCATGAATGCTTTCAGTATAGCACTCCGGCAACCACAGGCATTTCAAGGCATTTCTGCAGGGCAACCACAATCCCGTGACTATCTCAAGGCAAAGCAGACACAGGTGAGTTGCTGAATCTTCTGAGGCTGAGAACATACCTTCTTCACAGGCACACACACAGAAAAAATAAACAAAACAGCTCTAACTCTGGCCTTGGATAAATTGCAAAATGTCTTCTTATTATAATTACTAAGATCCCAGAGGGTACATATAATTGAATTAAGGGGTGTCTCTACTTGCATACTTAGTGGCTGTAGAGCTGTCTTCAGCTTCAATCTGTGGTCCCGTAATCAGTGTCCAGAACATGCACAAGACGCCCTTTAATTCATTTATAAGTAGCCCTTAGGGAACCATAGAATTAAACAGTATCATAAGGTTCTAAACATGGCCTGTACAAGGGCTAATTCCACGCTCCTGCTCAATAGAGGATTTCTCAGCCTCATCAAAGTTTTATGCTAAAATTTTGGCTAATATTTTGAAAGCATGTTACTTTGTTTGACCTAAATGACTTTTGCACATGTTCATTTCCATTTTACTCTATCAGCCTGTTTAACATAATAGCATATTAACAGTACATTTGAAAGAAGAGTCAGTGGTTTGGAGTCAGTCCAAAGCAGTCACAGCAGCAGGAGACAGCAATAAGAGTTTTGAAGAAGGAAAATCAGACTTGAGCCCCCATTACTGCTTTGCAAAATGCAAATATCCTTGTGCACAGGGGATGTTTTGGCATAAGAACATAATGCTATTTGTACCAGATTACCAGATTATTTCCAGAAAGATGGTTCCTGAGAAGACTAGACTACTACAAATGTCTCTTTACAACTGAAAAGTGCTGATTAAGCAAATACTTGAAATTATTATGTCTTTTAACATGTGTGTATGTAGTATATTTTTATATAATATTGTTATATACCATTCCATATATCCATTCAGCAGCATGTGTGTGGACAGGCAATAGACACAGTTACTGGAATCCCATACCATTAAAATTGTGTTATTAAATCTTTTTGTTTATAACTTTGCCAGACCAAAACCACTTATTCCATAATTTTCTCTGATGATTATCTGCTTCAAATTAATTTATTTGATTTTTATTCTTTATTGAACGCAAAACAGCTCAGTCATTTCCAAAAGTAAGGCTTCAGAAAACACACTCCTTCACTGCCAATTTGAAATAAAATTCTGGTTATCTTTTAACCTAGGTACTGTGATTAGATTGAGAGTGTTGACACTCACCAAAGAAGTAGAATATGTGGGCTTATGGCAAAAAAAAATAATGCTTCACCATTATGGTTGGCATTTAAAACAGAGTACGCATTTACTTGTGGGGGGGGGGAGTTGTTCATAAACTTGAAATGACAACATTTATTTATACTATGTGTCAGATAACCCAAGCAACAGAACAACTGAAGTGAATTTGGGACATCTGTATATATTTGAGACATGCAAAACCAAAAAAAAGGGTGAGTGCGCCTGGATGGAGCCTGCCAATGATAGCTGTTGTGACTGGAAAGCCTTATTTCCAATAAAAAGCCAAGCTGGGAAAAGGTCTTCTGCAAAGACCCTCTTCACACACCAGCTAGGAAGTAACACTGCTGACTAGGAAAACCTAATATTTTCAGGCTGGGTTTCAGCCTAATATTTTCTCTGACCTCAGCGACTCCTGTAAATCCCAAATAACACCATGAAATTGTGGTTCAAGCAAGTGGCATACTTCTGCTGAAGGGTCCTGTGTGCAGGTCTTGTTTGAATTGTGGGCAGCTCAAGAGCAGCTGGCCAGTGCAGCGTAACTCAGGCAAATAGCACCAACAGGCCACTGAACCCAGGCAGAAATGCATGTGTGTATCCAAGGGCAGAACTGGGCTGTCATTTTCCTTTTGAACCAGCAGAGTACAAAATTGGCAAGGCACCATGAAGCTCACAGAGTCCAGCCCAGGGATCATTGTTGAACCAGAAGTGCTCCCAAGAACAGCAGTGCTAGGCTGCTCTGTGAATCACAGAACAACCCACAGCAGTCAAAATACCCAAACCTCCAGAACTTGCAGGTTGGCACAGGGAGAGGTGAGGACAGAAAAGGGACATTATCACCATTTTAGATACAAGTACAAGTAGGGAATTCGTCAAGCAAGAGCCTTTATGTGGTCCTAGGAAACAGCCCAGACTATACACTATGGAAGAAGGAAAATGTTTTTCTGTCAAAGCCCTCTTAAAGAGTGGGAGAGAATTAACACGCACAAATATAAATGAATAAGACAAGCAAGATATACATCAAAACTAGAAAGACAGAGACAGAACTTTCATTTGATTTTTGCTGTTTGAAAGAACATCAGTGTGGTCATATCAGTAAAATGCCATAGGGAAGTGGTTTGCGAATAGAAAATAGCTGTGCTGAAATTATCATGTAATTATGTAGAGTTACAGACTTCCTTACTACATTAATAGAACTCAGGTGGATTGTTATTCTTAGCCTTAGTGTAGGCCTTAGTGCAGGCTTGGTAGATAACACATATGTGAATGAGAATGAGAGTATGTAAGCATGTCGTTGGAGTTGCTCAGAAAACCCTATGTGCAAGGTCTTGTTACTGTGGAATGGCAGTCAGGACTACCTCACCTTAATGTTCTCTACAGCTCTGCTTACCGGGTTGCTAACCCATTTCTTTGTACAGGAATCAGAATGGTTCACAGGAACATTACAGATGGTCTCTCCCAAGGGAACAACTAATTGCAAAAGAGGAATTCTTTTCCTGTCAGGTTTATGACTTAAAATAATATGGCCAAAGACAACAACCATCTTCCTTTGGTTGCTAAGAGTTCTTAAATTCAAGACACTGAAATGGTGTAGTGAGGTGTGTAGCTCTGCTATATTGTGAGTGGTTCCGCATGTGCTCATGTTGTACTGACTAAGGCCTAAATCTAGTCAGACATTTTCTTGTGACACAATTTTTCCCCAGGAAATTCCAAATAATTTGCACAGAATCTGCTCAGAGGTTGCACTGACATCAGCACAAAATATTCAAGAAATGGTCCTGCTTGTAACTTCTGAACAAACCTTTGAGAAGTAAACTCACAGCTCCATGCATCTTCTGTCTCCCTCTTTCCCCTGCAGCTGCTATGTTAATAAGACAACCATGTAAAATGGGTTGTTTTAAGATGCTTTGTCCCAGCCACTAAAAGCCAAGCCCTTAGATGCTGTTTCTTTTGTGTGTTGCTCTGTCCAGTCCTACTCTCAGCATCAAAAGATAAACAGGGAGCTGAAGCTTCACCTTCCAATGTAAAGGCAAAGTTTCATCTTGTTTCTGTTCCATGTTGTGGTACAGGCAAGTGCAATGTACTTCCTCACCTCCACATAAGCTGATTACCCAACAGCAGTCAAAGCAAGGAGCAATCAGATTCAAAATGGGAAGGCTGCCTGCTACCTCAAGTCCAACATCTGATTTCCTCTCTCTCTCCTCTCCTTGGCGTGAGCAAGTTTCCACCTGGTTAGACCAGCAGGAAGTGTGGCAGGCAGATCACCAGGCATGTGAAAGGAGTGACAAAGTCAAATGTAAGTGTATGTGACAGTTGCAATTGTTTGTGACTTGAAGATAGTCAACAGCAGCCAGCAGCAGTCAGGAAGTGCAAAGGTCACAGAGAAGACACATTGCCAGTTGATAGCATTGTATTTCAAGGCCTGAGGAGCAGAAGGAGTAAAAAATAAGGAGCATTTGGACCTAATTAAGCAATAAAAGGAACCAGAAGTTGGGAAAATAAGAGGATACATCTCTAAAATAAGGAACATCTCCCTGTAAATTTCCCTTCTTCACTTGGATGCTATCACTTTCCCAGATCTTTGACACAACCAAACACTGACCTCAAAACAGCCATGCCTAATGTCCATTCCCATTGTCATACCTGTTAGCATCACGTTCCACCTACCCCAAACTACTACGGATTAGAGATGTGGGGAGAAGTAGGCAGCTGCTCCCACTCTTCTGGCTCAGGGTATTTTTTCTAAGGCACTGTTGGAAATGGGAAGTAGCAGAGGCAGAGAAAATGTGTCACAAAGGCCTGTGTCACCATTAAAAGCTTCCAAAGCCATATTATTTCTGAAAACATAATCTCCTTGCAAAATACACACTTAACTGCACCTAAGCTATCAAAAATTAGGAAAAAATTAAGATCTGGAGAAGTGACCATCATAAGTAGGGAAGCACAAGAGTTGTGCTGACATTCATCATAGGGTATAGGCGCAATCAGTGAAGTCCAACATGAACTGGAGAACTGCAGGTGCACCTCTGCCTGACAGAACCAGAAACACTGAGCCGTGTTTTCTAGATGTAGAAGATTCCCATGCTACAAAGGCCACCAAAGGCTATTGGAATATGAGCATGTGAAGGTTATGCTTACTCTTATTATCACATTTTAAGTTGCCATAATCAATGGTCTATAGCACTATATATGAGTATAGCACATAGCAATGTAGAGAAATTGGGAAGCACGTTGCTGGCCACTTCTCCTGAAGTATCCTCTTGCATAGTACAGATCCGTCATTTCCATCAGGTACAGCAGAACAGTTTCATTTCTGCTTCAGTTATTAATTAAAGCAAAAAAAAATTAAAAAGAGGGTGGAAGAGGCATTCTGCCTGGTAGAAATGTTCCTTCATCTTCATCTCTTACTCTTGTATCAGGAAGCCTAATAAAGTAAAATCATCAGTTTATACTTGATCGGCATCTCTTTTGTGAAACATAGTATCCAGCTCCAACTTTTCTTAGGTTTTCAACACATTCATTGTTTAAAATGCAACACACAAAAATAAATCCTCTACTCCTTTACACCCATGCATCACCAGTAAGGTCACAGGTGGCAGGGACTGAACTGAGACCAGAATTTGGCAAAAGACTGGCCAAATAAACTAGGTGATTGTCATGTATTGCACAAATGCCAAACCATTGTCAAACAGGCAGATGCATGAACTGGGGCTCTGGCTAGGGGACATGTGAAGAACAATTTGGCTTGCACATGCTTCCGAGTGTTGCAGGCTGGTTGCATTAAGCACATCTGCATCCTAAAAGCACGACACAGCTCTTGCCTTGCTAGCCTAGCCTCCTGTAACCTTGTCCAGTTTGGATGACTTAATGATTCTGTTGTCATGGTTTAATGTAAAACTATGGTTTGGATCCTCCACTCAAGCTGCTGTTATATTTGCCACCATTTCTCCATATTGCAACAAAGCCTCTGCAGGGTCTGGAATGTCTTCCATGTGTGCACCATATGAAAACCGTAGTGGTTAGTTTCCTAACTTGGAAGAAACTGAGATGACAGCTGAGAAGAGTGCCCGTGTTTTCACTGAAAGTTTTTGCAATCATCATTAGGAATCTCTCCCTGATTTTTCCAATAGAAGGATTTTTTTATGCACTGGCTCCAGGTTGCATTTCACATCTAACCCAAAGATGTGTAAATAACCACTCTAACAGAGAATGGCACTGTACAATCTGCTTTCATATACTTCTAAAAAATGCAGTCAGCTGGTGACATTTTGGCAGACAGCTGTTGACCATTATACAGGGAGCACAACAAGAGTGTGCACACACATTCATATGCATATTTCCTACACATGCAGAAAGACCCTGTCCTCATAGCCACAGTCACAGAAACGTCAGTCCTCACACTTAGCATATGCCACAGGATTATAAATGATCATTCCTTGAGGAACACCCTAAAAACTATAGTAGATAAAATTCTCATATAGTACTCCATGACTCTTCAGTTTGCTCTGTCAGTGGTATTCTTCTCAGCAATTGCAACTTCGTTCATGGAACCTCATTACTGCACATTTCTATTTTTTAAAAAAACAAATAATTAAATTTCTCTGTCCTCTATAATCCATTAGCAGAGGTTAGGAGAAATGTATTAAACAAGGCATTCGGAATTTCATATGTAATTAAAAAAAAAAAAAAAAAAGAGAGAATCTTCTTTACCAAAGAATCTTTAGTGAGAATTGAGTAATCCAGATCACACTGGGTAGCACTGACTGTAAAATAAGGAAGAGATACCTCCAACAGCATTTTTAACATCAAGAAGAGAAAACTTTTCAAGTCACAAAATTTTTTTATGTATCCTTGATTTTCACTTGAATTGCAACCCAGGACTTAAATTTAGTTTTTGAAAAATGCCCTTGATCTCAACCTTAGGCAGATATAGAAATAGACTGACATGGACAGTAACAGCATAACCAAAAGATTATGCTATTTCATGGAGCTACTAAGCCCTTCACATGTCAGAAAATTTCTAAGTTTAAATGAACACCTTGAAAAATTAATTTCTTCACAGTTCCTTATGAAATGATATCTTTTTTTCCTTAATAGAGCATTTTTTTCTCTCCCAAAGAGAACATTTGCCACATATATCATCACCCACCCAAGCTCCTTTCATCCTTGTTTTGGTCCTTGACAGATATATAGGGTCTATATGGGTATTTGTAACAGGAAATACTACTATGACTTACGAATTCTAGAAACCACAGATGAGGTTCAGCAATTCCTTCCACCACTGCAGCTCTAGACTTATCTGTTTGCTGATGATAAAGGCAAAATCCTGGCTCTACTGAGGCAATAGTTTAAAAAAAAGTCTTTCAGACTTAGAAGAATCTGAACTTTATGCCAGGGGAGCATCCTGTACATGTATGCAGTCAGTCTGAATCACATCCCACTTGCCCAGTCCTATGCAGCTCCACTGAGAAAAAAATTGGGAACAAATATACTCTCTTGACTCCTGATTTCTTTAAATTTAAAGCTATCTAGTTTCCTTAGGATATTTATGGTGCCCCAGCCCTAGGACTATATTTCTCCAAACTGGGTATTGCATGAAATCAGGAGGAAAATGTAGTAGGTGGATCTGTCTATATAGCTTGATCTGCAGACACTTGGTCATGCGTTAAAAACATCAAAGAGGGAACTGGCAGAGGATCATGAGATCATCTAACCAACCAAAACCAGCTTGAAAATATTATTAATTCCATGCTTTCAAAGATCCAATTTTAAATTAACTTGCAATGAAAACCCAGGGCAGAATTGTGCACTTGTTGATTTCTTGCACAAATGCCCAAAATCTGATTGTAGGAAGTGAATGGGAACATTCCATGAACATCATTGAATTAAAACTGACTTTTGAATTTCAATGAATACTCACAGACCTTTTTCTCCATTTGCTCTGGTATGCACATACCACTCATTCTTGGCTCAGAACTGTAGAGCTGAACACATTAGACATGGTGACTACTAATCATGGTTGGTCTTTAAATCTTTCTAAACTACAGCTCAGGCCATGAATACCAAAAATTACTATGATTTCAGAAATGTCGAACTGCACCTCTTTAAGTGTTTGTACCTTTCCAAAAGATTTGCTGAGAAACAAATACCCTCCATGCACACATAAGAACTAACTGCCTATCTTAGAATTTGACTTAAGTACATTTTTAAAACTTTAAGCCCATTCATTACCAATTCAAAATACCCTTTGAGTGGTTTCCACTCTAACTAGTAGTTTTCTGCACCAGTTAAAAAAACAGTTCCACAAAGTTTTAAGGTCAGAATAAAGTGCTTGATATTTAGTAGAAGTCTGTATACAAAAGGTGGTTATGCTTCACTGAGAAACTCTGATATCGTACTTAATGCTCTTAGCTATACCAAAATATTTTATTCTGTAGGGGACATGGCTGTCCAACAGGATATGTTTCTGAAGTAGCATTGCTTTGTCATATATATGCTCATCTGGACTTCTGAAGCCTTCCTGCTGTAAGTGGACTTTAGAATAATTTTCTCCCTCTCCCAGTAGCAAAGGAAGAAGTCTGTGTTTATGGGCCAATTTTTTTCTTTGGGACTGCAAATGGGTTTCCACACTGAGTTTAGGCATTAGTAGAAATTATTAGAAATTGAGAGATTTTTGCATATATACTTAAACTATTCTGTCCAGAACACTACTTTAAGGTTTCATTGTACACTTTTAATAATCAATGTAAAAAAATGAAGGAACAGATCAGCATATCAACAACATAATGATAAAAAGCCTAACAATTTCTGTTTCAAAGGCTAAAAGGACTCAGTAGGGTTGATTGTGACAAACATCAGGTTTCAGTGTGTAATGAGAAAGCTCATCTATTGCTTCCATTTCGATATTTAAATTCAGAAAAAACAGCTTGCTGGTTGGAGAATGCCGTGTAGTTTGTCTTTGGCTAAGGTTTGATTATAATGAATTTGGGGGCTTAATTTCAAGACTATACCAAAGCAGTGAATATTTTCCAATGAGAATATTTTTCTAAATAGTTTCTCAGTGATATCTAAAAACTCCAAATTACTATTCTTTTAACTGCTCAGTAAATTGCTGTACAATTGAAATATAAACTAAAGCTGCCCTGGATATGCACAAAGGTATTATGAAGGAAACAGGAGACAAGACAAGGTACTGCTGCCTCACCGCAGAGACAAACCCTTCTCTTGGTCAGATATGCTCCCAAAAGAGCAGAATTTCTTCCCATAGAAATGGAAACAGCAAAGCTCTTATTCAGATGTCAGTCAGTTCCATTTTTCTCTTCAGGAAGTTTATGCACACTGAGGACACTAAGCTTTGCAAAGAGGACAAAGAGAAGCAAGGCACTGCCCTGTCAGTGCAGAAGACAAAAGATGTCATAGCCTCGTTGAGGAGTCATCTGCTAACTCGTTTCTGTATTAAGCTATTGCACCTTGACTACGTATGTCCTCTTTGTTCAGAATTACTTCTTGCAGAGAAACCTTTATACTTTCAGGTAATCCAGCAAACAATAACCTCTTCAAAGTAACCAGCTGGGATACTGATAACTATACATATCAGAGCATCCCTGATGTTGGGGTGGGTTAGCTTTCTAACTGCTTAACCAGAATGCTATGCATGTTTTGCAACCTCCACTGAGCATTAGGAGTTTTGTAACTCCTGAATTATTGGAGCCTACTGACTTTTACAAATGATCAGTAAGACCATCCTTTTTGAAAACAGAGCTATCAGAGATACTAAGCCATTATCAATCCTACCCCAATACCCTAAAACTGGGTCAGGAAAAGCAAAACTATTCCTGTCAGAGGTTCATTAAATCCTTTTTATAAGACCTTCCAATGATGGAGACTCCCCAAGAGTTATAATCTATTCCTAGCAGCCTTGAGCAGCAGTAAGAGGATGTTTTTTAAGACTCTGCAGGCATCCAAGTAAAATTAAAAAAAAAAAGAAAAATTACTGTGTCAGAGTTGCAACTACACAATGTGAGTTTAGCTCTCCCTAGTTTCATAACTTACATATCTGCATACACTGTTCTGTGCATTAATGTACACTATGGCTGGCTGAAAATGAAAAATATTTTCTAAAAATGGGTTTAAAACTACTTTCACTTTAAAAGGCTTTAGAGTGATGGTTTTAAAGCAAACAAGCAAATAATTAATTTTTCTCTGTACATTTTATCAATAAAAACCACTGGAAAACACCAAAATAGGTTTTCAAAACTTCAATATAATTTTATTATGCAGGAAAATCCCGAGGTTTTGGTAAACTGAAATTTTAAGTAATTTTTTGTGGTTGGTAAAAGTAGAAAATTGGGCGATGCAAACTTTTTCAATAAAAAAATTGTCAATATTTTTTCCCAAGTCATTAAAACCACATTTACTAACAAAAAAGGATACAACAATAGCCCTTTTCATTAAGAACAGCCACCATCTGTTTCATGTATTGAAAGGGGATGACTCAAACGAAGAAGCAACTTGTCACAGCAACAGTTCAACAGGTTTTATGCAAAAAAATGAGAAATATGTGGGTGGGATCCAAAAAGCATTAAGGAAGAAACTGGCCTTGGTTTCTACCTCATCTATACATGTGTAAAATGTATTTTTGCCAGTACTGCTTCCTATATCAGTGATCTACTGTGAAACTTCATTACGGTTATGTCTCCCTCTGTATTTTCATGGCCTTTGTGACCTCTTTAGAGAGAAAAGTGTGGTGCACACTACCTACAGGACTTGCCAAGAAAATGCTTGAAAGGCTCCATTTGTTTTTGTTCCAGTGTGAAAAGCAGTGACAGATATTGGAGAAAATCTCTGGTATAAGGTCATTTTTAGCTTTCTTCTTTTTATTTTAAATGCTTTCATCTACATCTCTATGTGGTTGTTTGTATCCAGTGTCTCTTGCTGAGTAGGAATGAGCAGAGCTGGCCCAGAGTGTGCCCCTGAACCAAACCCTTCACTGTCCCTGTCCATGCCTCCTGCTCTGGGGGAAATCCATCAAGAGTTTCTGCTCCAGCCTCCTGCTCCAGCCTCCTGCATCCATAGAAACACTATGCTTCAGATAGACCTTTTCCCATTTCCTCCTTGAGGACATCACTCACCTAATTTCAACAGTAAGTTACCACCTCTCCCAGCAGCAACACTGGCCGATTGGCTTTTCTGCTCCAGGTTCTTGGTACTCGTGGCTCCATCTACTCCCTATTCAACTGCTACAGTGACAGAAAAATGCAGGGGACAGCTGAGCTTCTTCCATCTACCCAAGGTGAAGACTTGTGTATGTCTCCATAGGGAGGAAAGGAGGTGAGTATGCTCACGTAGCTCATGTAGTCTCACTCTGCACTGATAGGTGTTGAGCCAACTTTCTCATTGGCCATGCAGGTCTCATAGGCTTCTGCAGAGGGAGGACATAATCTTTTTACTGTGTGCCTTGATTTGCAACATAATAGAACCAAAATGCAGGCCTCCAGTCTTATGAGAAGGATACACCAAATGACAGGACGAGCACAGAGAAGGGTTGGACGTCTTATGACTGGGCACAGATCTATCATGTGAGTAAAGAGCTATCATCATGTACCATCTGGAAGTCCCTTACCATGTGACAAACCAGCATAAATAGGACAACTGGTCACACAGAGGGATGTACATTGATCATGCCATATGGAAGGATTTAGGTGACCTTCAGAGTAAGGCAGTAATGAATCCACTAAAACCAGTTCAAATAGAAAGGAAAACACTGGTAAGAGAATTTTTATGAAGGAATTCAGCATGAAAAAAACCCCTGGGATTTAATACAGTGTCCTCTGATCCTCTTCAGCAGTAAAATAATAGGGAATTTTTTTTCCTTCTTCATCTGAAAATGAATTTATGCACAAGTTTTGGTCTTGTTCAGATATAGAATCAATTTTGGTTTTAATTACTTTGCATGGAGACATACCATGCAATCCCCATGTTCAGCAGAACTGCCAATGACCTGCAATAAATGGAGGATTAGACTCCATATTACTAAGATTATATCAAGAGATAGTTGGGAGTCTGCTGGAATTTTTGTGAGGTTACCAGTTTGCTGACTTGTCTTAAGAGCTGTCTGGTTAAACTGATTGATCACCTCCTTATGGCTGCAAGAAGCATTATAGGCCACTGTTGGGAAAAGAACAGAGCTCATAGGAGAAAGGAATAGCTTTGGAAAACCTAAGGAGTCATCTCAATGGAAAACTTGACAGAACGCTTGAAAGAGAAATTATATGCTGTATACAATTGCTCTGAAAGCACTTTTTCAACTACATCACTAAGAATGTTGCCTGTTTTCCAGAGCCAAAAGTTTTATAGCTGATGTTTCACTCCAGTTCACTGTCTCTGGAAGTAGCATATGGAATGGAAATAAAAGCAACAAGGTTATTGTACTTATGTGCTCTTCTGTTGGCTATTGTGACCATGGGATAGGATTCATCAGGTGCATAATTTATGCCTGAAATGATACTGAGATCTGTCTGCATGATTCTCGTAGATTTCTAAAAAATGGCTGAAGTTTTAAAGTGTTTGTGGCTTAGGAACAAATTGCTCTTTAAAAAAGAGATGCAAGAAATACTGTTCCTGATATTGTAGTTTGATAGACTCAATAGCACAATTCAAAGTTCATTTGTTCGTATTACCAAATCTTCATTGATTCATTGTAAAGTAGGGTCGGTTTCTCTTTGAAAAGCACAATAAAAATTTTAAGTCATTCACACAAGAAAGAACATTCTGTACTTCCTATCAGATTTGTTTTCTCCTCTACCATTTGTTTTGCAGGGAAAGCCTGAATTCTCTCCATGGGCAACTCCAAATTCAGTGGCGGCAGGGGGAGTCCTGGGCGAAAAGCAGAGGCCGCATGGAGCCCAGCTCATGTGCAGAAAAGGCTGCCCTGCATTTGACTGCTAGAACAAAGAACACTTCAAAGCACTGAAAGGTTCAAGCTTGCCCTTAGTCAGGTCAGTGAAAATGTTTCCATGGGTCTGAATTGCCAAGGTAAAGCCACAATTCTGAAAACCCCAACTGGCTTACTGCTCTGCATGTAGGCAGCTCACCAAGGCCTGATGAATAATGAAGTGAAAATCTAACCAGCTAATGATTTCAAGAAAGGAGAAACATTTAAATAAGGAGAACAGACTTGCTTCCTTTTTCCACAGTTTTGCCTTGCCAGCCAAGAGCAAATATTTCTTCTACAACAGAGACACTTTTAGAGTGCTCAATTAAAGGCAAGATTATCGCTTCTGTATGTGTCCATGCAACTGTATCACTTACATCAGTAGGACATGTGGCCCATTACCGGTAAAGTTTCAGGGACTTGGTCCAACTTTTCATCAGCAGTCTGAAGAAGGAAGAATATTGCACCAGCACTCTTTTTTTAAGACCCATTTACATTGTCAAGGCAGAATCACTGAGCCATGCTGTATGGCAAAACTAGAGATCATATGACAAATACCAGGGATGTATGACATCAATTACTGGGCCACTAATATAAAAACTCATTCTCAGGAGCAGGTCTGAAAAATACTGTAAGGGCAGCTAGGAAAATATCGAGTCAGATAAAGGGAGTTATGCCAAAAACAAGTGAACAAATTCAGTTCTTGCAGCAATACTGAAGTATCTGTTGCTTCTTTTCACACTTTCTTAGCACACACCATACTCCAGAGTAGCAGATTTGGTGTGCCTTTTATGTCTGTAGCAACAGGGGAATTGCTAGTTAAATTGTCACTTTCTCAAACTCCCTGCCAAAGACACATCTTCTCTCACATGCAAAATCAGCAGTGCTTAGTCAGATTAAGTGTAGGATTAGTAAAAGGATATGGATGTTTGTATTCATTGATTTTCTTTTTTCTTATTAAAAAAAAATAATGTCTGTAACCGTGATTATTAGACTTAAGCAAGTCTTCATCTCATGAAAGAGAGCAACCTAAATTCTTGAGAAGACCTTACTGTGGGTAGCCACATTTTTACAAGTATTCAAGGCCTACTTTTCCTAATGCTAAAACCAGACTAAAAATTACAGTGTGCTCTTTAAAAATGGACTGGTGGAGGAAGTGATGCTCAGTACCCTTTTGACTGTCCATAACAAGTAATCTTTATGAGATTATAAAGCAAGGGTCACATTCTGCTCTCGCATACACACCCTGCGATGTTGCTTCCACATGATGTCATGGAAAAGGAAGAGTACCAGTACAAAAGCCATGATGGAATTTGACTTGAGGACTGTAAAAGCCTCTATTTTTGTTCTTGGGATTGAACTGTCTGGTCAGAGCTCTATTACAAGTTACTGTCTGCAATCATGAATGCAATGATTTTGTTAAGCAATTTCTTTCCTCATTCCCATGCTGACAAGGATTGCTACCTCTAAGTGAGAATGGAAGCTTACGGAGTAGAAAAGCAGATAGTATCATGCTGAGCAGTCCCTTATTGTGATAGAAACTTCAATGAAATCAAATGGATTATCTTCAGTATAAGCTACAGTTCAACTTTGTACAGCTACCAGGTATCAAGCCTGTATTTTGTTTAGATGGTAGCCACAACCAGCAACAACCTGGAAAGCTAGGAGTCTCCATGACTACCACACTCCACAGAGCTCTATGCACTGAATGCTCAATGAACATAGAATACCTAAAAAGGGGAGCAAACTAACATTTCTAAAAAGACTCCATATCTTCAAGGAGCTGTACAATGAGGCAAAAACGTTATCTCTAGCAGAAACTTTATGTTACAGGCTTGCTCTCATTAGCAGTTCCAATGGAAAGCAAAGATGCCATTGGAGGAATCATATTAGGTCCAGATGGAACTGAAAAAAAATGCTGAGTAATGGAGCAATGTATTCCCAAGCTGGCATGTGATGCCTACAGCCAAGAAATGACTGTGTAGCACAGTAGATGCCACCACATTTCCTCACCTACCACCATCTCATTCACTGAAGTGGGGAATCCTCTTCTCTGATCTCAGTTTATATCCAGGCTAAATGTGGGAGAGATGGGGAATGGTTTTCAATTCCCAGTTATGGTAAATCTAGCCCAGCACTGTCTGTACAAAGTGGGGAGGAAAAGACTTGGCTAAGGGGCCAACACTGTTCCATATTGCAATGATCCAGCTCTAACTAAAGCAGTCTCAATGACTCACAAAAGAAATTAAGTCCTGAAATGACAGTACAATCTTCTAGATCACTTTTAAGAAGACAAGTACAAAATTTGGATTCTAGCAGGAAGCAAGAACTACTTTCACCTAACTGTCCAAGGCAGTAAGAAGAGGACCAGGTATAATCAATATGACACATGTAACAAGAAAGATTTTTGAACACATTTCTTTGAAATACTCACTTAGGTACAGAAGACAGGTAAACATTAAACTAGTCTCCCTACAAAAGCAACCTGTTATCCCTGCAGGATTCAGAGGCCCCAGACACATCTGTTCAGATACTATATGTTAAAGGAGCGATGGGACACTGATTGTTAACACGGGGCTAGATTATGGCTTTGTTTTAACCAGAAGAAGTTCCAAGGTGCAACCAACACATTTATGTCCAGTGACTCTTACTTTGTCCCTATCACTGTATTTCTAACTCCGCTCTAATATTATTTAGGGTGGAAAAAGATAGCAGACTTACTTTAGACTGCTGGAATGCTACATTTGTTCTTTTCTCACCAAATTGGAGATGAAAGTGTTGTGTATCATGCCTACTGGCAAAGACTCAGTGATCACTCAGTGTGGCACACCTGGAGAATGACAGTTTTGAGTGAAGGTACAGTAACAGTGCAAAACCTCAGGAGAGAGAAGGAAATAGCAACATTTTTCAGGATGGTCTCCAGAATGATGGGGAAAAGACAGCACACTGTCTCCCACCCCATTAAAAGCTCACCCACTGGTACTCTGCTTTCTTCCTTGCTTCACGTATCTCTGAAGCAGCTAAAAGCAGATTTAGTAGCACGCTCTCACACCACTCAGCATTGCCGAGAGCAGTCACACTTCTTTCAGCTTGTCAAAGGAGACCCATGAATTCCCTCTAAGAGATTCAAAGACTTTTCCAGGTAGTTACCTGTTCAAAGTCTGTGGGGAGATAGCAGGGGAGGAGCATTGCCTTCCCCCGTTAACTCATCTCAGACAGTGAAAAATGGAGACGAATTTTCCTCCCTAATCCAGCTTTGGGAAGGGAATCCATTGCAAGCTACAGGCCTGTACACAGCACACACAACCTTAGAGACCTCCTGGTGCCCAGCAGTTGCCAGGAGTAAATGAGATACGCCAAAGTTTCTGAATATGGGAGACACTGCATGATGATAATGCCATGATACATCAACTTCTGTAAGTGCTGGCATTTGGCATTTTAAGTGGTGGCTTTTTTCAGTGGCGACACTTCCTCAATCCCAGCAGGATTTTGCATATATTTCAAAAGTTCAATGAGTATCTTGTGACGTTTTTACTGACTCTAGTGAGTCTAGTGAGATTTGTTTCCCATCCACCACTACGAAAACAACTTTACAAGCCAGACAGGATTTTGAAACTCTCTCTAAACTCAGCCATGTGCAAGGTAATTAAAACTAAAGAATGAACACAGGCTTTCCCCTGGGGATGCTGAGCTGGGTGAGTTGCAAGGGCTGCAGTCTCCATAGTGGGCAACCTGAATGCCCTGAGCGGGGAGGGTGTGTGTGTGTGCAATTTTGTCTACCCCCCAAAATTGTCAAGGACAGATTAGAAGCCAAGCTCCAAATTTTAAAACTGCAGTCAGAGAACAGCCAAAGTTGCAGACTGGAATCTGACTGCCAGGTCTAAGCCCATGTTCACCAACGCATGGAGGTGTTCAGACTCAGCACCTATGCTGAGGCTGTTAATCACAGTTGCTGAATAACTTCAGCTCTAGATGCTGACCAAGGGAGTGGATGAAACCACATGTCAGTGACCAGCCACATGACATCTCACCTGATCTTCTCCTAGAGATATGTTCAGAGAGAGAGCACTTTCCATTCACAGGGAATGGCTGCATCAGCCTGGGACATCACTGTTGAAATTCCTCCATCACACACTCTGTATGGACAAGTTTCTTATATCCTTGCCCATATCTCTCAGCAACTCATTTCACAAGTGGTTTCACCAGGTTCAGTCCAGACATAAATGGAGTATTCACCAAAGTTAGTCAAGCTATTGGTGGAATAAGGCTCTGCATATGCATAACATAGACATGCCTACATCAATACACTGTTTATCCCTGATGCTAAATTTTTGCAAAAAGATACTCAAGAAAAATGATAAACAATATACAAATCCTGTAACAACTTATTTGATATCTCTTGATCAATATCTTGTCTTTTCACAGAACTCCTAAGTACAATTTTCTGCTTTTAGGCGTATGAGATGCTTGTGACTATGCCCACTCAACCTCAAATGAATTTTTCAGGTGTTGCATACTACTACTTCATTTTATTTATTTCATCATCCAAAACCCACAGTCTATGTGAGGTAATACAGGTAAAAAGCAAGCACACGCATCCAGTTTAAAAGAAGTAATCTGTCTTTTTAGTGGTTCTTGAATGTTACTTAAAACAATCTGAAGTTTACTTCACTAAGACTGACTAAACAGTAACTTAGACATAGGCCCTTTAAAAGCACGTATTAAAAATGCTCACTAAAGTGGCTTAAAGAGTCTTTGACTTAGAGTGGAGTATATTTTCTTATTTTTGTTCATGCAGAAGGAGGGATTTCTCAGAACAGAAAATGTTTTTGGTTCCTAAACCTCCTTGTTTGAGACATCCATATTTTAAAAATTGGCTAAAGCATATGTGACATTTTGTTGTATATGTTAAGACATGTCACAAGACGATAAGTAAAATGGCAGGCTTATTAGTATCTATTTTGGATTCAGAAAAAAGAATAAATTGTGGCCAGATACAAACTATTGGTCTTGTCTTAACTTCCTATGGTCATCATGAAGACTATAACACATTTAATTAGAATTGCTACTCAGTGGGAGAGACATAGATTTCTCCATTTTTCAGTAAGATGTACAATGGGATCATCTGATGATCAAATAATTTAATACAGCTCTACTGTGCATATGTTATAAGCAGTCCTTTTTCTGTCTCTGAAGAGTTAAAGAACTTGATTTCTAAATCTGTATTATACTCTGCTATTATTAATTTCAGTAGATCTTGTTGTTCAATACAACAATTTTCAGTTTAATACTTAACATATAAGAACATATAAAAAATTATGAATTTGGGATCTTGCATTTAATGTTCAACATTCTGTTCTTAGAGAAGATCACCTTGCTTGGGAACAGTTGGTGGTAGTAAACTACAGCTTACAGTTGTCCAGCTAACAGTCAAGATGTTAGGCAGGGTCGACCTAGTGAAGCCCCTAGCCTGGAAGCTGCCTGCTGCCTGTTTGCTTCCTGCTCTCCCCTTGATTACAGAATGACCCAACCATGCTGATTTCCTATCTGTGATAAAAGAATGATTCATCTCAAACACACCATATCTGAATCTTTTTTATACATTCATGCCCACAAAACTCTTCCAATGACTTTAGTTGAATGTCAACTCTAACCGAGTAGCAGGCTGTTTGTATAATTAAGGTACTGGACTGGGACTTGCTTCACGTCATGGCTTTTCTAATGGATTGCTGTCTAAGCTGAGATAAGTCACTTTCACCTCCCAGTGACTCAGTTCCTTACCTGTAAATTGCATTTGACATTATTCTTTTATTATATGACCTGCATCACATTTGAACCTCAGGCAGTTCTACAATAAAAGCAACAGCAATTCGGGGACAGACCCAAAGAGCAATGCAAGCAGAATGATCATGTCATACATGTAGGAACTGGCTGATACAAGCTCTAGAAAACCAGTTAAAATCTCTTACACCTTCTGCCCTCCTCCTGTAAGAGTACAGGCAAATTAACAGGTTCAGAATTTCAAGAAAACACGTGAAGAAAACAAAGTACTCAGTGGTGTCAACGAAAAATTTTCAATCTCATAAACCCTAGAAGTGCTTTTAACTGGTCTTTCTTTCTATGTTCTGACTATGACTTGGTACAGTTTAGCCTTTGAAAAGTTGGTGAGAAATAGATGGGCAAAATAAATTCATTCCAATATATTTATATTTATATTTATAATTATATTTATATTTACATTTACATTTACATTTACATTTACATTTACATTTATGTGTGTATGTACACACATATATATGTGCTTTCCTCTATTTCTGATGAAGTTATATGGGCTCAGGAAATTTTCCAGTCTTCCTTTTGGGCTTAAAAGCTTATAGAAGCTCCACAGAGCAAACAATGAACTGAATTTATTTGAACATTTCATATGCTGATTTCTGTGACCATTTCAAGAGAAGTGTTAAAAGAAGTGTTTAAGATTGCAAGGTCAAATCCACAAAGGTTAACAGAATCTAAGAACAGCTCTTAAACAACATCTCAGCAAAGTAGCCATTGAGTACCCATTATGATGCCTACTTTAGCTTATTGCTCAAATCTTATTTTCTTCCACATGTCCCATCTTTCTGCATTTTGACAGGGAGCCACCAGCTCTTCTCACTGCAAAACTGGCTCAGTTTCAGAAGCTTATAGTAGTGATTGCCATGAAAGCACAGCAATGCTTGTTGGACCTTGATCACCCTCTCCTTGGCAATGGCTTGCACACACCCTCGTTAATGGCAACCATCTCTCAGTGTAGCCAAAATCTCCAGAAAAGTTTGGTCAGAAGTCAAGAAGTTTCTGTTGAGCACATGGAAACTAAGGAGGATTGCACTCTGGCCTTTGGAGGAAGTTTTCACACAGGTAGCAGCAGGACCCCACTACAGAAAAGCACTCATGGCAAATGAGAAGAACCTCTCCAAAACAAGGAGGCACAGGAATACCATGAAAGCATTTGTAAAACATTTATTACGGATGTATTCCTCCCGCTAACATTCTCAGAAACTCTTGCACCCTTAAAAAAAGTTTAAATGGAAAAAACTTCCTCTGAAACAAAACCAAGAAGGAAATATATGAAGCATTGAAAATTTCAAGCCAAACAAGTTATGCTTGGCAAGGTTAAAAGCAACTGACGATGGGGTCCTAGGTAAGAATAGTTAGGCAATCTTAACTAGACATTGCTACCTGAACGATCTCTAATTTAAAGCAAAGTTCTGATAAACAGCTACCATACTGCACAAAAGTGAGTTTTACATGTCTTGCAAACAGCACGAGAAGACTTGCAGAACTCCTTCACTTTGACATTTCATTTTCACTTTGGATAAAAAGATGTCACTTGGTGATGTGACAGCAGTGCTGTGTATTATATCTGCAGCATCACTGGCTTTGTCAAATCAACGTGGATAATTCAAGGCTACTGCCTTCCCCTTTTAAAATACTGCTATGCCTGGGTTTAATTTTATTTCTTGCTTACCAAAATAATTCTGTATAGGAAAAGGAATGTTAGAGCCATTGAACATCTCAAATTTCAGGAGATCCTTGGAAGAAACATCCATCCACAAAGCAAGAAAAATGTTTGTAGCTCAACTTTAATGTCTTGATTGCAAAGGAAATATTGCTGAGACACTGGAAAGATTTTTTTTTTACCATCATCACCATTCTGCATGGACATTAACTATCATAGATACTGTTACTTGTAACAAGCTTGTTTTCTCCACTGCATAGCTAGATAATCAAGAAATTTCCCTGCATTTTTATCTAAATACTACTATGGCTTGTCTTGGCGTAATACTTTATAACTTCAAACCATAAAAAAATATTAATGAATGTTTATCAGTCTTGAGGGGGGTGTTGAAAAACAGTGAGATTAACTGACTCTCTAATGGTCTTACAAGAGGGCTGTGGCAGCTAAAATTCAGTACAAACCCCCTGAGTTCCTGCTCAAAGGCTTTATGACAGTATTATCTTTTCTAATTGCAAGACCTGAAAGTAGCATATGGTTTTCCTCTAAATGCATATTCTTTATTTGTATTCCAGTACAGATCACAGGAGTTCCTGGAGTCTAGACTAAGAATTCCTTGTGGTAGGTTCTGTCCAAACTCAGCATAAAAATATATGAAAGCCTTAGAAAGCCAACAGATGAAGACATCCGCAGTGTCGGAGGACAAAGAAAGAATCGAAAGGTTTGATGCAGGAGAAGGAAACAGCAGAGCCGTATCAGCCAGCGTGAGGGGAAGCTATCCCCACACACCGACCATTCACCCCTCATAGCAGGGACCACAGGTACTGTGATAAAGAAAGGTTTTGAGCAAGGATTTGTGGTGAAGATGAGGCAAATGCTAATGGAGACCTCATTTCAAATGTATGCAGCAGCACAGGGAAAGCACAAAGGTTCCCTTTTGGAGATTTACAACACCAAAGGTGGAAGCTGGGAGATCAGGCTGATCAGAGGTGGGAGACATTATCTTAATGATAATGAAGCATCTTCCAGTGGATGAAAGGTGATAGGTAGAACAGGTCTGCAGGGTCTTGTAAATGAAGGTAAGTAGGTAACATCCCAAGTCGTAAAGAAGGATAAATAAGTGGAGAGATACTAACTGAAGGGAGTTGCAGTCAAAATGACAGGTTGGAAAGATTTATAAGAGCGAGACAAGGTGGCCTTAGTCTCTGTCAAAGGCCAGAGTATTTGTGTTATCGCACAAGGTGTGAGGACCCTCACGAGCTGTATATGATGTAAGTGAGACTGTGTAAGACACAGTCAGGTAACATATGATGTGAAAAGAATGAGCAAAATTAAATCATAACCCGGATTTAAGTTTGCAAGGAAAGCTGAAGACACTGCCCAGTGTGACAGCTGACTTTCCATTGCGATCAACTAAACAGGTTGTTGCAAAAGCTCATTGGAGGGCACATGTAAGAACTCTGTTTTAGGTATGTAGACCTTGTTCCAAGGACTAGATACCTACCACATGCTTTCAGAAACAGGCTTAGATTCTAGATCAGAGGGAAGAAGACAGGTCTGGGTAGCAATGTTAATCTCTTTGTCATCAGTATCAAGGTAGTAATGAAGTTTGGTCTGCAGAAAAGAGCAAGGCAACAAGGAAAATGAAAACACCAGCTCTTTATTCCATATGTATCTGTGTATATGTGCACATATAAGAACATTAGGTGACCATATGAGCCAGACCACCAGTATCCTGTTTCTGACAATGGCCAGAAACGTATGTAATTGGACACAAATTGGGTTCCCAGTCTAGACTGAAAAAGAACATTGAATTACAAGTCCAAAAGGGAGACCTTCCAAGGTACTTTATGTTGATTTAATTCTACACAGTGAATCTTCTGCTGATTTCAGCAAGAGCAGAGTTACAGCAGATTCTACATTTTAAGAATCTTACTCAATGTGAAAGAGAATTGTGGGGAGGTAAAATGGTAACAAGACATCGATGGCTTGTTCTTTTTAGGTGCACTGATGTAAATCAGAGGCATGAGCAAGGCCAGCAGAGTTAAATAAATGACTAAGAGAAGAATGCAACAGAGAAGTAATTAATCCATACCCCGCACTGTGGAACCTGTTTACCTTCCTCTGAAAATCTATGAAGAGATTGTTTTTGAGTCACACTTAAAAACCCTTTTCCACCATGGACTTCAGTTGCTCTTCTGAGGACTGCAGTATTTTATTAAAGATAATTAGATCAAAATTAGCATGACCCCTCACCCCCCTCTAGTTACCCTTTATTTCCCTTTCCCACACAACAAAATCCCTGATACTCCATTAAAGGAATAGCCAGAAGTTGTTTGGACATTTTGATTTGAAGCACATCAGAGCTCTCTGTATATTACACATACCAGACTTTAGTGGGGGAGCTGTATTAAACAACAAAGGGCTGTGGCTGCCTCCAGCAAGAGACTGTTTGCTTCTAGTCTGGTGAGTAGAACACTGAAGAGACAACTGATGGCCACAGTCACCAACGTGCACAGTCCTGTGTCCTCTTAGAAGCTCAAACTGCTATTGATTTCTAGGGCTGGCTATATACTTTTATCGTGGGGAACAACCTCATCCCTTAATGCCTGGCTATGCAGTAGGAACATATAAGGAGGAAGGTGCCAGATACATCCAAAAATCTGTCCAATACATTTCATCATTCTTCACTGAGGTTTATACACCCTGCCAGATCTCCCATATGGAATAGCACCTTATTCTGATGGAAGTTGCATGGAAACCATAAGAACATGTGAGGAATCAGGTGTTACTCACCAAGACCAAGGGCTTGAGGAGTTGGCTCACTGAAACTTTTACATTATGCCATCGTACAAGGATGAGGCAGTCCTGTATGGAAGTCAATAATTTCCACAAGGTATGATGACAGCAGGTTGGGGCTGCTAAACAATTGGACTGTTAGAGTGTTCATAAGCTCTCCAATAAATTAAAGATCATGTTATTGGCTGTTTATTGTAGATAAGACATAAATCTAACTAAGCATCAAGGAGATTCCAGCACTCACTGTATCAACATTAGAAAGAGCATTCATTTATGATTGTTGTCACACAAACACACACACAAAAAGAAAGTAAAAGAAGCAGCTCAGCCTGACTAACAGTTAGAGATATAAAGCTTTTATATCCCTCAGTCTTCTTTCCTTTGTGATTTCCATGGGATTTTCATTTCCAGAGATGTTATGCACTTGCTTTCAAAGGAATTCAATATTTTCATTCAGGAAAGTAATTTCACAGCAAAGTAAGAGAGAGCAATGTCCTGGGTATTCATTTTCTAAGCCAATCTTTCAAAGTCAGTTTGTGTTGCAAGAAGCAGAGGAGACATAAAGAGGTATAAATCCTATATATTTGGTTTCCACAACCCTCCTCCTCCGCTCTTCTCCAAGCACAGGCTGCAGTGATGCCTGTGCAGAGAGCACATGAAAAGAAGTACATGGAGTCAGAAGAGGAGAGCTCTGAACTCCGGCATGATGCAGCTGAATGCAACCTACTGCACTGAGCCTGAGCCCAGCATCGAATGATGCCTTCATCTTTCTTGCCTTGCAGTGAATGTGATATCACCATACCTATTGCAATAATTCAGTCTATTTTCTCCTCACTGTTCTAAGAACTAGAGGAGAAAGCTGGGAGTATAAGGTTAAAGGAGATGAGGTGACTTACTTCCTTGGATACTTCTGTGCAGATAAAAAGCTAATCCTGATAAAACCAACTCTGAAATCCTTCCAACCCATGTAAAGTCAAGGTCACACATTATTAGACAAGCAAGGTTAAAGCCACACAATTTTCTGAACCAGAAAAGATGGCCGGGGGAGCGAGGGGAGGGGGGGTTATGGGAAGCGGGGGAAGCATCTCCCGCCTCTACGCACGGTCTTTGATGTGTTTCAGGAAAAGAAAAAATTAGAAATCTTCCTGGTTTTTCACAAGAGGTCCAGGGTGCACTGAGACCAAGGTGGACAAGCAAGGCCCTGCCTACCCCTTTGTTTTGCAGAGCAGACATGCTCCACAACCTTGAGGATGACAACAACATTTGTTCCTCACACAAAGGTAAAGCTGGCCAGTGACTGCGCTTCCCCCTCCCCTTGCCCAACCACAAGCAGAACAGGCAGGATGTCGAACAAAGAAGCAACAGAAACAGCAACGAGCATTACGTTCAGATTAGAGGACATTCAGGGTCTGTAAAAATTCCATTAGAATAAGCACAGACCCACTTTCAATGAGGAAAGGGTCTTTTCTCTCTCCTCCTTTGGTTTATATTGTTAATCTTTCTTCCTGGATGACTCGTCACAAATGCTTTTTGTTTTCTTCTGTGGTTTTACGTGCCAGGACTATAAGGAGGAAGGGACTGGGGCCCTTTCTTGGCAAGCTTTCAAATCACTTCCACAGGAGATGTACACCCTGTTGCCTTTTCTCTAAGGGTATAAATTAAAGGAGTGATGAGCAGTCTAGTGCAACTCAAATGCTGGTAAAGCTTAGGTCCTTCTCCAGTCCCTCATTTCAGTGAGCACTGTGGCATCTGCTGCACAGGCTCAGCTGGAGGAATAAAGCTACACATGAGAAGATGTGGATAAGCAGAAAGCCTGCACTTACATTGCATCATCCCATGATGAAACAGGAATCACTAATTATAATACATTTTGTAAGGGGAAAATAATTGCTGACAATTCCCATAGCAACAAGGCTACCTTTGGCTTATATATGTGCATATACACACACACATATATATTGGACATACTTTGAGTAAAGCCATCATTTCACAGAGGAAGCTATTTTATGTTGTTTGCAAACCTTTTGCCAGAGTGAACATTACTGTGATGGCATTTTTCTTTCAATTTATCTGTCTTTCTCCCTTATACATATTTAGGCAAATAAAAATGATTCTTTACAGATGTAGTCCACATGTCAGCTTCATATTTTCTGCAGGTAACCTATTTTCATTCAGCTTAAAGTGCATCCTATAATTCTTATTCAGGTCTCCAGGCATTTATACCAAGTGAAAAAGTTTTCAAGATGCCTTACGTAGCTGTCTTTCCTTAGGATCCATATGGAAGGTCCCAAAGACTATCTTAGGAAAACACAACCAAGCCACAAAATAGGTGGTAAAAACTAGCTTAATACAGAAAATGCAATTTTAAGTTTCCTATTTATTTCTTGATATTTCTACAGCTCTTTCACCTCCTTTCCTCTCTTTTTCTTCACAGATTATACAACTGGCATATGTCTTGCAACTAGACATCTCCTAATAACATAAAGTTGAGCTTCTCATTCAGACTTAGATTGAATTTATATAGGATGAGATTTGGATTCACAAATCTAGATGAGAACATCTTTGCTCCAGATGGATGCACAGGAAGTATCTGCCACTTGAGTGTCAGATTTTGTCCAAGCCTGCGCCACTCTGTGGAAGGGAATAAAGAGGAAGGAAGTTTTTCTTCTCCCTAGAGGTCTAAGCCACACTAACAGTCAACCTGTTAACTTCCATGAGTTTGTGATGAAGGCCCTCATGGTGATAATACTCTGCACTGCAGCCAATGAGAATGAGGAACTACTGGTAACTCATATTTCGCTGTGACTACTCTCTTACTCACCTTTGTATTGAGGCCAAGAGCAGTTTCATACCACACTCACCCTAGACAGAAGACAAATAGGGGCTTTAAGAGTTACCTAAACTGCTTTTACAGTTATCTTGATTAAAGCAAATTAATTTGTCAGGTTGTCTCCAAATTAATCTCCACCCAGTGCATCCATCACAGTGCAACCATATCCGTGTTGATAACTGGAGAATTACTTTTTCAATAAAATAAAATATATCGACCTGGAACCAGGAAACCATTTTATCAAGATGAATGCACAGGTTCCAGATATACTTTTCACTCTTTGTATCAACTGTATCCACACAAAAACCTGTGTGCATTGATGATGACGGGGAAACTGAAGAAATCGTAAAGAGCTTCAGAAATCAGTAGTGGTTTGGGGTAGCTAAATGAAAATACTGCCAAGTAGCCCTCCCTTTCTGAAAGGCAATGGAAAAGAGGTCTGAATGCTTTCTGAAAATCTGACTCCTAAAACACATCTCAAATTGACCACCTAAAAATTGAGGACCCATTAAAGCAAAGGGGCTTTCTTGCTTTTCTTTATTTTTAATCTTAATCACAAGATTTCAGCTGTCATCAGTGTACTCTTAAAACCAGATGTTAGATTCTTCTCATCATCATCAAAATCCACTTCCACGTACTTAAATGCTATACCTATGCTACCCTGGAAACATTCTGATTTTGTGTTTCTGAACCATTCCTTTCTCAACATTTTGATTTCTAGGTGGCTGTTGTTGTTTATCAGAGCTTTATGTGTGTTACAAAGCAGAAACAATTACGAGGGAGGCCAGGAGCATGTTAACTACAAAAAACAGTTGTCATAAACACTCTGCATCTTAATGCACAGCTTCAGTCTTTACGTAAGATTAATTAAAGAGCAGATGTTCTGTCATACTTTGCATTAGGTATGGTTATCTTTGAGAGTCTAGCTCTTCCATTTGCTGTGTTTTAATTTGCATTATTATGCATTTTGAGCCTGAGGCATGAGTAGTCAAGTGGTAAACATTAGATATACAGAACTATATTTCCAAAATCCACCTTCACCATGAGGCTGGCTAATATAATTCTATTCTATTTTAAGGCAGATTCACTCCCCCTCCCTTTTTCATTTCCGTTTGACATGTTACATGGCAAGAAGACAGACCAATGGGAAAAGACAGACAGACAGATATATTCTGTGAGTGCATGCATTTGTACACGTGAGCAACAGCAACACAAGGGACTTTGTGTAAAGCAAGCCATATGTAGAACATTAATTGTACATATCAGCCAGTGCTGCTGAAATTCTTTATCGTACATATGGAAGAAGCTTCTACTGAATTCCCTGCATTTTTCTAGAGGTTTGCATACCAGCTACATGAAGGCACTTCTGCTTTTTTTGTTTTGAATCTGAGGCTCCAAACTGAATTCTCATTTTCTAAATGCAACTGCTGGAAATTGATGTCTGAAAACTTTTCAAGCAGTGATCAAAGTCTGATGTGAATTAATTTGTCATCATAACAGAGTACTGCTTACAAGTCATTTCAGGCTGGATTTCAGCAAAGGCAATAGATATCTAGGTTGACAATTTCATTTAAAAGGATAGAAAGCCTTACACTTTTCTTTCATTGGTATCTTGATTTAATGAACATACAAACACATCATCACCATATGTTCTAAATATCAGCTTCAGTGCTTGTGCTTAAGAAACATCTTGGAAAAATGCCAATGAGAGAAGCTTGGAAGAAGCTTGAAAAGGTTTTGAGACATATTGCTGCAACTTGGGAAAGCAAATCTACTGGTGACTAATTACTCAAGAATTCAATTTGAATAGCAATGTCAATAAATTGCCAATACATACTTAACAGATCTATAATGACAGAATTCATACTAAGGATAACAAAGCCAGTTGTGTTAGTGACTGGATTTCCAAACACCTATGAAACGTTAATCTCTACAGCAATCATGTGATGAAAATGTTATACACTTCCTCACTATGAAACCCTTAGATTAAGGTATTATCACAAACAAGGCTGTAATCCACAGAGTTGTTGGAGACCTGTTCTTACTCCAGAACAGCATGCTCCAATGAACTACCCCTCTTTCCAACTTCTACCTGTTTTCTGATCATATAGACAAGTACCCAGACCCCAGCACACAAGCATATACATGCACACAGCCCTCCCCATTTTCCCCAACATTAGCATCCCCATGGCTTTGATTTTGCTTTTTCCTGCCCGTGAATGCCCCGTATAGTATTTCTCATTGATTAGTGTGGCACTTATTTGTGTGAAATGACTCATCAACCNNNTATTTGTGGGAAAGGACTCATCAACCAAGGCCTCCACTGCTGGCTTTTGCTAACAGAGTGCTTTTAAGCTCTAGCAGTTTTCTTTTTTTAGCCAGTTTTTCTTCCACAGCAGGAAACTGAGTGCGCCTGAAATAAGAAAAGTGCTGACAATGATGTCAGAACTTCAACCAAGGCCCCTAGGACAAGGTAGTCAAATAGTCAAGTGAGATGTGGTTTCATTTCCAAAGTACTGTTCCTATTCTTCAGCTGAGACAATAATTATTGTGCAACCCTTCAGGTTCACCCACATTCTGTGCTCTCATGTTTCTTATTTGTTTTTCTCTCAATTTGATGTGAGCCTGACTTTTCAGCTAATGATGTGATGGAGGTGGTGGTAGAGGATTAGCAATGGATTTCAGTGAAGTGCTTTGTTCTGAACACTGAAATATATTCAGGTGTGCTCAGCAGCCCAAAGGATTGACAGCATGATACAAAGCCTTATACCTCTACGTGGTCAATTCACAGCCATTCCAGGTTAATAAGTAATGAAAGCCACAACTCCTGCATGGCTGCATGTCAGATGACATGAAACGGCTTGGGGTTTTTGCACATTAGCCTCTTGTGGATGGGTTTAGCAAAACAAATCAAGATAGCTGATGTAATCACTGACTGCAGTGCCAGGGCAACCTGGGTCTAAACTGCTGAGGCACCTCCAGTTGTTCTTGCCTATGGATACTGGTTCTCACCATAATGTTAGGAAGGTAATTACAAGCTTTGGGCAAGAAAGGCAAAAGGTCATTCTAGTTTTCAATGCTAATTCCAACACTGAGCTCCTAGCCTAAGCTCACCGAAAAAATGCTTTCTTTTGCTTTTCATCTACAAAAGTATCACAGCTTCATTGATAGACCTCACAGCATTTAGCAAATGCACAGGACTGTCAGTGACACCTGAGCATAAGAATTGGAGAATAAGCTATTTCATTTAATAAACACAGTGTTCCCCAAATGAGCTTGTGATGCAGTCTGAGATCACAGCCACAGGAGAGGTTGCCATGCCTCTAGAAAACATTTCAAGAAATTCCTTTTCTTCTCACCTTTGTTGATAAGAAAAGCTCACCATTCCTTGCCATCCCCTGGAGAGTAACTAACCTGTCTAAGGAGAGCAAACAACAAGCATCTCTCTGGGGCTAGAGGAGCCTTTGAGTGTGTCCTGGAAGAGGACAGTCTCTCTGGAGGAGAATAGTCTTTGCTGTTCTAGGTTCCACTCTGAAAAAAATAGATCAAAAAGAAGCCAGTAATCAACAGATGTAAAACCAGGCACAGGCATAACAGGAACCACCAGCTGCTTCTGGAACAGCTCTGAAAGTGAAACTGGACAATGTAGAAAAGAAGGGAAAGAGCA
>VYZV01029365.1:0-35690 GCA_013401275.1 Pandion haliaetus | reverse complement strand
AACCACTCTCTGTCTAGACAGTGCATGTAATTTGTTCAGACTTGCACTAGGATCCTTTAAGATCTCAAAAGCCAGCAAGCCAGATTAGTACTTGCATGGGAGAACTACATGAAAGGCTGAGTAACTCAGCTACGAGTACAAACAAATCAGCTGAAAATAAACTTAGTTCAGTCTTCCTTTCCTGGCTTAATAATGCGTTCTGCAGGTTCACTCTTAACATCATTCTTTGAGCTTCTAAGAGAATTAAAAGTGCTATCTTAAAAAAAAAAGAGAGATATCATACTGAAATCTAATACAAAAGCAAATATCGGCCCTGCACTCAGACAGGTTTATCTCAAGTAACTTTTATAGCATGCTATAATCTCACTATTATTTAGAGTTTGCAAAGTGACAGTGCAGGCAAGGAATTGACAACTGTTCATCCTTTCTATGGGTATGTTTTATGGGATAACAGTAAGACAGAGAGTGGTTGCACAGGTAAATGACCGCAGTATTTCCCACTATCTAAGAGTCACAGAAAGGGTATTGGAAGAGGAGAATTGCTCATATTCTCTCAATTCAGTCACAGCAAAGCTGCATCAATTCAGTATTGGAGGGAAAACATACCTCCCTGTTACAGATTTGCCAAGGGAAAGGATCATTCTGGCTTCCCTGATCCAGTTGTGGGGACTGAAATGGCTTGTCTGCTATAGTTACACACGGCCATAGATCTCCTTTGAGCCAGCAGGTGTAAAAAAAAACCAACTCCCTTTCTAACAGCACACTATCATAGTCTAATTATACTATGCATGGGATCCCAGAACACATTAGGCATGGATGCTGGTTGTTTACTAGTTCAAGTGCTCACTCACTATGCAAAGTAGTTCATTTCAAAAGTGGATGTCATCACTTTGGTATCCATTGCATGTTGGCTTTGTATCACAGACCGTTTTTCTCCTCACAATCAGCTTTCAAAGTAATAACTGCATCAGCTGGCAGATAAATATAGATATGGGGTTTTTTTAAGTGACAACCATCCTTTGTTCATCCTCCACCCCTCATGCAAGACATTTTTGAAAGATGGACTGAAAAAAGGGGGTGAGACAGTCTCTGCGAAAAGGGCTTCTAATGAAAATGAATAAAAGAGACAGAGGTTAGGAAAACAGTCATGCCACCACTATTATATCTGGGTGGGGAGGAGATGCTTTCAGACAGGGAGGGTACTGCCCATGGCAGTACATCATGCACACAGATAGTTTTGAACAAGCCATCTCAGAAATGCAGAGAAATGTGGCCATGTTAATGTGTGCTTACTCAAAGTAAATATGCTAATAGTTCCTCATATTCAGCAAATCAGGCAAGTGTCCATCCTAAAATGATTACACTCTTTGGAAGGAAAGGTAGTATACCTATCACCACCCACCACTGCCTTTGGCAGGAAGACATAGCTGAGTGACAGAGCCAAATATTGGGAATTAAGAATATAGTAGATTTGAAAATTATGCCAGATCACTCAAGCACCACTGTAACTCTTTGACCACAACATAATTCCTCTTCTCAAATTATTTAAGCAGAGAGAAAACAATAAAATGTGTCCAGAAATTTCATGTAGGCCCTAGGTACAGGAAGGCAGAAGGATAAGTTTGTAAGGACAAACATAACTGTCTTCTTGAAATGTTAGTTGCCGTATTACATTTTCAAGACCTCTTGATTGAAATGGTAACCTATTATTATTCTCTGCAGCCATTAATATAAGCTTGAGCTGACTCATCTCCACTATTTTTCTAGTATCTATTATGTATGTGTAAGAAGCACTCTTAATGTGTGGGTAAAGAAAGGGAAGCTGCATTATCTTTCTGGTGGGGAGGTTTTATGTTTAGTGATTGCATTAACCTGCAAGAAACACCAGCAAACCCTCTAGCACGCTTGTTCCACTCCAGAACTCATCTCCTCAGCTCTCACAGTTTATTGCAGCTCTCTCCCTGGAAGAGCAAAGGACCGCTTATAACAGGTACAGTACTCAAGCCATGGGAAAATCTCCAGGATGAGGCTATAGCCTGAGACCCTGGCCTGAAAAAGGTATTGAAGAAATAACTCCTGACTTCAACAGCAGCCAGACTGACACTGGAAGGCACTAGCATAGACAGCAGTACAGTCAGCCCACACTGAAGGTGGCAGGCACTTATTGTTAATGAGGAGTCTCACAGAGCAGGTTGGCTTTCGGAAATCACTAGCATTTTGGAGACACCAGAGAAGCCCACCTGCCTATAGTGCAGATACCTTGCAAAGACAATTCAGCCTGCCTATACTGTGTTCCTGAGATCAATTTCTTCTCCAGGGTCCACAGGAATGAACTTAGACCAGACACACTCTCGTATCAGTGACATCCATCCCCAAACACTGTCTGTTCTGAGAGCAAGCTGGATCTGGAGAGGGTCTGATCACAAGAAGCCTTAGTGAAGGGCCAAGGACATAGCTCAGAAGCAGCATGGTCAAATGCAGCATGCATGGATTTATGGTGCACCAAAGCTATCAAGCACTGAATGTAGCAGGCAGATCAAAATTAGCATGAACATGCAGGAGACCTCAATGAATGGGAAGAGGAGGGTTTGTGGCACACACCAGCTGCAGACACACAGATCAAGCTATGCAGGCTAGCTAGCTGGAAATGCTTAGTGCTGTTGTTACACACCAGGCAAGGCCTAACGAAAGGGGGTTTCAAGTCAGTTACAATATAAAGACAACAGATGTAAATTATATTGAAGCTCCTTCTTCCTTGCGCCTGACTAAAACACCAAGGAGAGAAAGTTGTAGAAAACATGGAAGAAAAATGAGTGCAAGACCCAAATGGGCAGAACCTTTGAAGCAATCACCTCATGGAGAAGGTTACAGGTGGATTCAGTAAGGTAGGAGTCCTGACTCAGAGTCAGGCTCTGGGCTTATAAAGGACAGACTCAGAGCCAAAACGAGAGTGGTGGGAAACAGCAATAACTAGGGTTTGGTACCCCAATAGAGGTATAGCAAGGAGGCAGCCATCCAGAACATTGTGCAAACCCATTATTATTCATCACTTTTCTATGATATGAATCACAGAAGAGTTTGACCAGGTGCATGTTCTGGAAAGTTTCTCCCACCCATACACTCAGAAAGATTTTAACCACATTAGTATTGTACTGCTTCCAGGAGCCATGTTTTGCTTCAGTGGACTCTCACAGATTCCTAAATACTATGATCAGAAATCTCTAATTCATTGAGTTTTCTCCATTTTTCTTCAGAGGTCCAAAGGCAACCAGGAGCATTAATAGAAATGCTCCATTATTGCAGTTTCCACCTGAAGAGGCTGTAACATTTTACTGAAGAAGATAGCTATTGTTTTACAAAAGGGAAATCAAGGCAGAAAGAGATGATGTGATATGCCTCAGGTAACAGAGCAGCAAATAGGTAGAGTCAGAAAGATAATTCAAATATCCCCATAAATAGTCCCATGTTCTGTCTACTTGTTGCACAGTGTTTCTGAGAACAAACACATGAATACAAAAAGAGTGCCTGAGCAATGCTATTTTGTAACTTACATTTAAGTGAAAGTAAGTGACAAAGTAATTTTATTAAATTCCAAATGTATTAAAACCACAAGACGGAGATTTCTCCCAACATTGCCACTTTCTCTCAGCACAAAGGGTTTAGAACAGCCCACACAATGTTCCTTACAATGATGCTCATCACACACATGACCTTTGGGTAAGCACTGGACCAGTCAGACATCACAGCATGGCCACAGCATTAGTTGAAGCCCGACCTGCAACTTCACCAGGGAGAAGGTCACACTCCTGGCTTAACTGAGGGAACCATCTTGTCTCCTTTGTCAGCATGCTGCCATCTGGGACACTCCTGGGGAAATGTGGAAGTTCAGAGGACTGTTATTCCTTACATCAGTTTGATTCTCCTAGTCTTAATGGTACTTTATTTGCTACCTTTGTTTCTTACCCTCCTAAACACGTATTTCCTTGGTCTATGGGCAAAGCAACAGTAGAGCACTCCGGAAGATAACACAGCTAATCAAATCAACTGTTAGGTGATCCTGAAATAATACCCTTTACCAAGAGAAGACAAACAAGTGAATGCATGTATAAACATGATGCAACATTTGGGATACAGATTAGGAATTACATGTTTCAATATAAATGAAAATCTGACTTCCAGAATGTCTTTAAAGATAAATTTTGCTGTATTATTGCATGCAGTGGAAAACCATAGGAGAACAGCTTGCATTGCAAAGGGTGGTGAGAACTGAGTGAATCTGGAATGTAAGGGAATGTGGGATCTCTGGGACTGACTCTCCACTCCTGTGTCTCCCTTGTGATCACCTGAATGTGAAACACTGCTGCTGATTCACCCAGTTACCACCCACCACACAGGCATGTGGAGATACATGCTTGCTTTTCCTGCTTCAGTAACTTTGTGCTCAAAGCTCAACAGCATTACAAATCCAGATTTGGCCATTAAATAATGCGGGGTATGAACTGATAATGAAATTTTCTAGGTTTATCTAAGTCATGTTGTGGGCACACACACACACAAAATTCCTGACATAGCTCAGATGAGTTTAATTTCCCCAGGACATTTCTCTCTATGTAAAAGAGGAAAAAAAAAAGAAGAAACCTCACTGCTGGGCACTAGTCAGATGCATTGCACCTGAGTTCATATGCAAAGGAGGGTTTACATATTTCATCCATCTGCAACTGTGAAACTGGATTTGCAAGCCCATGTATTTAAATCATCATAAAGTCTTTAGATTTATGGAGGTCTTAGAATGCTTAGCTGTTGACCATCATGACCTACAAAAACACCTTTTCCCTTTTAAACATAAAGCCTTTTAATTTTACCTATTATTATTTACTGGTTAAGTATCTTGGCCTAGTGGGGGTACTCTTTTGCCACATATGCTGTGATATAATGCAGAAATGTGGATTAGACAAAGAAAGGACCTTTTAAATTTAAAACATACAACCTGATGTCCATTGATCCTAGTATGCATCTTCATAGCAGATTAACATGTCATTCAACTACTGAACCAAAGAAATCAAGCAAAGTGTCACACACAACAAACACCTATGTCATAGGAGGCACCACTAGACTATATACAAGGGAGTTTAAGCAATTAAGAATAAGCTGTGTTTTCTTAACAAGAAAACACACACCATGCAGTAGAAGCAGTTCCTTCAGCATCTCCATCTAAGCTGTAAAGAAATATTCCCCATAGCAGCCAGCCATGATGGATGGGAGAGTCAGTCAGTTTTTAACTACTGTAGCAATACTGCAGTTATCTTGATTTACACCAGCTGAGGATCTGAACACAGCAATCTCCAATGATCTGCCAAAAGCTCAAACTTCTTTTGTTCTTCCTTCAAAACATTTTTTGTGGAAAAGAACAGCAGTTTCCAGGCATTTTGCCATGCTAATGGCAAGGGTCCACCAGGGAAAAATTCAGGATGTTGTCCTAGGAGTACAATCACACTTTTTGCTTTTCTTTTTTTTTTTTATTACTCCTTTTTTTTTTCTTTAACTGTTATTTTTTGCATGCAGGAATGGCCACAGTAAGCCCAGGATCAGTTTTGGGAACGCTCACAAACATGTCAATCTTTGCATATGATTACTCACAGAGTAGGAATGTATTATATAACTCCTGTCTTTGTCTGAAATCAATCAGTCCTCTGATTATTTAGTGAAGACTCTCAGATGTCCTTTCTTTTCTCCATTTGCAGTTTTTCTCACCCTTGGACTTCTCGAGTGCAGCTCTTAGCTTTCCAGAGGCAGAGGAATAGACACATAGTCTTTTGGAAGCTGCAGTGTCTATTCCTGTAAGAGATGGAGAGGCTGCTCTTGAGCAAAGAAAGCTGATAGTCTTTGGTTGTGAGCTTATTACCTTTTCCTGCAGTAATATTCAGCAGGAAACAAATACAGGTAAAATCAGAATACAGTCTGCTCCTGAATGAGAGCTTTTATATCAGCATCGATCTGTGAGCTGCAGTGGCCTCAGGAAGACAAATTCTGTCCCCAAAAGAACAACCAGCCATGTCACAGAGCTATTCACAAGCATAGATTTCAACATGTACATACAGTCAGAGGTTTGCTCCTTGTGCTATTCTTAATGTTACTGTAAATTAGCATATGATAATGCTATTTCTCTTATTAGACACTTGGTATGTTTTGCCCTGTAGCTGCGATTAGGGAAAGAAAAGTGGGATAAGCTTAAAACCTGTTTTTTCCCCCAAACTAGGTTAACGCAAACACAGCCCAAGTAGTGTTTAAAAACAAGCCATTTTAGAACAGGCATAATATTCCATGCCTGTTATTAAAATACTTGAGCTCATGCTGAACAGATTAATAGGGCTGAACCAGCAAGAAAGAAATCTCATAATGCACTTCTTTGCAGGGATTCTGCATCCATGTCTCATTCTTCATCAAGGCAGGTGAAGAAATTACTTTGCTATAATGGCTTTGTTAAAGCCCAGATCCAGTTCTGAATGGTGTGTGTTTAACACACACTCATTTCATGCATCCGGACATACATTTGTGTATAAAAGGAGGACAACTGTTGCAACAATAAGTGGTCATTTACCACGTCTTTATATGAATATCGTCTTCTCTCCAAACTGGCATCCTATTTGTTACTATAAATGCACTGCAGATTACTGGTGACTGGCAGTTATTATCTTCCTGGGGCTGCTGGGTGGCAAAAGCATCAATTCAGCTGATGTGAGACACAGGAGAATATTTAACCTGCAGAGGCCAGGAACCCAGCATTCCTAAAAAATATCTTATGTATCACACATATTACCACCACAACTGGAGCCCATGTTTGCAGCTTTGGCAAGACATTTCTTTGTTTTTTCTATACCCAGGTCTTGCTACTGCTGTCATGCTAGCAACTTGCATGATCACCCAAGACAGCACAAATAAATATAACTTAATATCTCCTCAGGAGATTATTACAGAACTATTATGCTTGAAATTAGGCACGATGATACATTTTGTATCAGAAGCACACAACCAGAAGCAAAGACTTGTCAGCAAAGCCAATTTCAGATGAAGCATACTAATACTGAGCTGGAAAAGGCCTTCTTATCAGCAATCATTTTGTGTGGGTAGTGAGATATTCCAGCCAGCCAGCTATACATCATGAACATCAATTACCACACATGCACATGCAAACAGATGCACACATGCACACACAAAAATACTGAGCTGATTTGCTAATTGTCTGATAAAATCTGGATAGTTCATAACCAAGTGATTTTAGTGGCTGCCAAAAAGAAAAATCTTGCCTTCGCAAAATATTTCAGCTGAAAAACAGAACATGAATAGAAAAGAGGATTCAGCTCATAAACAAGAAGTTTCAAAAGTCCTTGCTTTGGACGAAGTATGCACAGTCTCCTGAAGTTAAATCTACTACCTTAAGACTGCCATTGGAGAAGTTGCACATCAAGCTTGAGTGAAGCACAGAAGACAGGGAGACAAATCTCTACAGAACTTGCTCTTAATGTTCTAAGAACTTTCCCTTCCTGGTACCTTGTAACATGCATAAAGGTGAGTCTATCAGGCTCTTGCTATGTAGCATATACATACATCTTGGAGTCCTTCCAGATTTCCATGTTGGCTGTAGCTATAGTCTGAAGGTTCATTCAAAGACTGGAGTATATTTTATTGGCAGCTTGAATGGGAGCCTCTCCCCTGACTCAGGAAGACCTTGCCTGATTTGGATTTTATCATCATACAAGTCATTTTTACATCAGACACCACAGCAGACTGCAAGGCATCTTTGTTCAGTTCTGGGGGAGGGCTGGGGGCAGAAGAGGAGTGCACGCTGATTGAGCTATGGAACTGCGCATACTGTGTTAGTGATGATAGCCTGTGGAATGGCACATCTGCATGGAGACCTTACTGACAAGGGGAGATAACCGCTCCAACCCCCCACTGAAAGCACCAGCTCCAATTTGCTAGGTACACCCTTGATTAACACTAATGCTTCATGCTGCAAATCAAGCATTGCGATATAGAACAGCCAGCACAGATACCTCCATAACCTACATGGAGTAATTTGTAATCTGCAGAAGAGATTATACTGTGCGACTGACACAGGTTTTCTTCCTAACTGTATGCATCTAGACGTGCAGCGTTCCCAGCCCTGTTTGTCCCGCTACATCTGTTTCTATCCCCAATGATTCAGACCAAGTATCTCTTGCCTTCTTAATGCAGAACGCTGCACCTTGTTCTCAAGGACATTTTTCTGCTTGGTTTCCATGCAGGCAAACAACTGACTCAATTTTAGTTCTCTCCTTTAATGCTAGGTTGGCCTGACATTTTTGTTTTCCTGAAAAGCAGTTTTTAAAAAACTAAATAAATCAGGTTATAGGAAACAATGTCTCTTACACTTGTCAAATTGACACATCGTGCTGAATTGACACATCACACTCCACATTGTGACATGTCCCACCCAGTTCCATCAGTCCACTTTACATCACCATTGTCATGTAATGGGATGTGACTGATAAGAATAGATAAGAGGTTGGGAAATTTCCAAATACAAGAAGGTTTTTTTTTTCCCTTAACAACAACAAAAAAAGAAACAAAAAAACCCCAACAACAAACAACCCCCCCAAACCAAAAAAGAAAGATAAAAACTCAGAAGATACTAGCTCAATCTATCAATCTACATAACCTTCATTAAAAAAAAAAAAAAATCGAAAAAAAAGTAGTCATCATATTTTGGATGGTGATCCAGCTTCTTTTCATCCTTGTGAAAAATTACACAACCCAGTATGAACTGAGCCATGCCTCATGCAGCCTCCTTGTCTCGCTTGGTACATGTATCAGAAGCAGAGCACTTCGGCATAGCACTAGGTATTCCACAAGCTCATCCCATTTGCTAGTTTAATCCTCATCAATACTGCTATCCTCCACGCTCCACCTCATCCTCTGAAAAGAAATGCAAATGAATGAGATTTATAGCCTGGGATGTTTTCAAGTTTTCAAACAAGGTGGGGCTTCCAATGCCCACCACGCTCAATGAGGAGCCTTTGGTTGCAAATTCCTTTGACTGAGCAACTGTGTGTGCCTGTCAGTAACACTGCCCAAGAGTGCCAGCATCCTCCACCCCCTCCTTTTCTGGTTTAGAAGCACATTTCAAAGCCTGCTTGGATTGCTTGGCCCCTTGCTGTGCAAACAAGCGATGCAGGACCCATCTGTAATCATAGTGGATTCTTCTGCATACATTAACTTCGGCCTAGACTTAAAAACAGTGGCAATGTCCAAGGCAGTGATCACCTCAAGCTTATTCACTCCTGCCTGGACAGCAGTCCAGCTGCTGCTGAAGTCCAGCCCCTGCTCAAGACCCCTTCCAGGGGGGAGTCTTCCCTTCCAGCTGGGTTTCTAGGGTCCAGGAACACCTGGTCTTGCAGTCAGCAGCTTTCAGCCTGATTGCAAATAAGTACCACCATCATCACCCTGCCCCAGCATGAAACACCAGGATCATCTTTTAAGGAGTGCTCTTTCATGAACCTAAAATGAGGTTTTCAGTGGGTTTCCTCCATTCCTGGGTATTTTGGGTCTTCTTATCCTTCTTACTAGAAGAGCCTAGGCACTGGGAAGGGCAGACAGTCAGTAATGTGTCAGTGCCTGTGTAGACCATAATGACACAAACCCTCAGGCAGAAAGTGGCCAGGGGCAAAGCTCAGGCTTGTGGTGGCTGGTTCACTGACAGTGGACTACACACAGTCTTTTTCTGTGTGAAAACTAGCACAACTGATGGGGCTGAGATGCCTGAAATGACTTGGTAATACAACACAAACCCAGCCAAACTGTTTCAGGGCAGCAATACAAATCTGTCCAACATAGCCATGATGAACTGTCATTGCACAAAGTAAGATTTATGGTTTCTGTCCTCTTGTAATGGTCAGCTGTCCACATCACAAAAATAACCTGTGCTAATTGGGACCTACCTCAGCAGAGAGCCCAATGATTAGAAAGACATGGAGAATGAACTCCAAGCTTGAGGTGATACCTCTAGGTCAGAGATGAGCAGAAATTGGCAAGGCAAGAGAAGCAGCCACTTCCTGTACCTGTGCTGTTGATGAATAGAGGACTTTATATTCCAAAACTGTCAATCTGGCTTTTTTTCCCCCCAGCAGCACGAGTTTCCCTAACAAATAGAAATTAAATTTGTTCAAATTTCAACCTGTAGGGAAAGGAGCTTGGCTCTATTTTAATGGCCTCTTTGTAAAGGAGCAGGAGGAATAATGGATAGTCTCTGTGTTACTGTGTTAACAAGCTTCCATTGTTGATAATGGACACCCTAATACACTGTGGAGAACAAAGCGCATCAGGTCTGCACATACTGGGCAGGGAGAGGGCTGGCAAACTGAAACCTTCCACTTACTTTGCATCCTCTCCTAACTTTTTCTACCTATATTTCCAAGAAATTTTTTCAATTGCAGTGGATCAGGAACAAAAATTAGTCTATAGGAGTGGGAAGCATCTTAATACCTGCTTGTTTCAAACAAAATTAAACCTTGAAGAAATTATGAAGAGGATGTTCTTAAGAAATGGTATTCAGAAACTAGAAATGGGAAAGGGAAAATGGCAGCAGACAATAAACAGCAATGCATTTCAGATGCAAGCAGTTCTCTTACTGTGCCATTTCCACTGCAAGGTATGATCCATAACTTTTGACAGAGTGAAATACAGAGCAGCAATATCACCTCTGAATCCTTCCTTTACTTTTGCTGCAAAACCCATTGAGCACAGCTGTGACTTTACAGGAGTCATAATCATAACCTAACAGAGGAAGAAAATGGGGAAGTTCTGATCAGTGGAGAACAAACAAACCACATAGAAAGCTTAAAGAAATGTGTCAGTGCAGAGGATCCTCATTAATTGGCAGTGACAGAGAGAATGGTCATCAGTGAGAGGCGGTTTGGGGATTATCAGTAATCAGCTGAAACCAAATGTATGCCATAACAATACCAAGAAGGGACAGATTTGCAGCAGATTTAACATCCAACAATTACAGTCACCATTGGCCAGTAGCAGTGGGCAGTCTCAGATCCTCAGTCATTTGGAGCCTCTGACTGGAGGGCTGATGGCCACATTGTAAGGTGATTTTTGTTACTAAAAATGTGGGCTGGGCTATTACAGATATGTGTTAAGCACTTGACAGAAAGAGTTTAGGTATGTAAACTGATTAAGCATTTGTAACTGCAATACAGGAGTGAGACCAAAATGCATCCCAATTCTGGATGACACAGCAATGCCTTCCAATGCAGACCTAAAGTGTGTATTTATACTGTCCTCAAAACAATATCTACTTCAATTTCTCCCCTTTCCCCAGGCTCCCAGGAGCAGTGTTTGTCTTGCAGAGATCTCTTCCGTAGTCATTAGCAGAGCCTTGCATCAGAAAACTGATCAGCAATACCACTGTGTCTACACACATATTATCTAAAGTGAATTGACACTGTTAGATTCTTCAACAAATAAAAAATCAATATTAAAACAGGCAGTGTAAGTATAACCAGTTTGTATACAGAGAATTTCTACACTGTTTACAAATTGACAAATCAGATCTCAAATTCTGTCTTACAGCTGCAGCGTATTAAAAGCTACTTAAGAAAAGTTTGTTTCCCTAGAAGTAATTAAAAAAGTAAATTTCTTTTCACTCATATCAACATCTCCGTTTAAAGTTTTCTTTCAAAAATCCATGAAAAACTTAAATTTTAAGTTTCCAGTGGCTGAAGGAAAAAAAACTTTCTCACCTTCTGAAAAATTAAATAGCGAAATGTTGACATTTAAAAAGAAAAATCCGTCTGACTGAAATGCCACTCTCTGTCAAAGAAAAAAGTTTCAGTGAAAACATTTTGATCAACACGAGTTACATTCTGTCTAATCTGTACATGCTTTATTGGGGTCACTCTTGGAGAACTAATTTGGCCAAACAAACAAGAATGATTCCTACTTATTCAGGAGAGAATTAGAATAAGCCTCAGAGAAACATATTTAGCTATTACCAAACAGCAGAGTAGTGATTTGAGGTGTGAAATTATACCCATTGCAGCAGAGTAGGAAGAGGAGGTTTCCCCTGGGGTGGATGCAAAGGACATGGACCTCAGTCTTTTTATCTTTGGAAGAAAAATACTGATCTGTTTGCAAGCCAGTAAGTACTATGGCACGAGGGGAGGAGGGGCGGAGAAGAGAAGGAGGAAATAAAATGCTGTAAAGCTGAACACCAGGAGAAAATTCTCTTTCCTCACCAGTCACCCTCTGCAGTCCAAGAAAAAACTAACAGAAATACCAAAAGTGCACTGTTCCCCCACCCTGCAGAAGAAGTTTTGAGGTCGTCATGTTTTCTCTCTTTCACGTAACTTTGCTGCTGCATCCTTCACTCACCTGCTCCTCTCAGGAAGCTTCACAAGGCAGAGGCAACCTGCTCTAACCATCTTGGAGACCAAAGGAGCTGCTTTTGATTGATTTAGTATGTTTTCTTCCTAAATTATTATTCTGTTCATCATGCCACAAGGATGCCCCACTTAGAAGAATGTGCCTGAACAGATCAATGACCAGCTAGGACGTTACAGTTAGTGCTCCACAATACAGCTATTCAAAGCTTCTCAGTGACAGCAGAGAGCAAGCTTGAATTTTCTGATCTAAACACTAAAACTTTCCTATGCTCAAGTAAAAGGAGAGCCTTCACTGCCTGTGAACTTTGAAGAGACAGGAACATGGGGAGGAACAGAGCTGTCTAAAAATTTCCTCCACTCATAACTTAAAATGATCTTCTGTGCTGGTGAGGCAGGGGACAGACCCTACAGGAGAGAGGAAAGGAGGTCTGCACTGAAGGCAATGATGTGATACCAGAAGAAAACAGCAGAGGATCTAGCCCAGAAATATATTTTGAAAACCTGTTTGTTCATTTTGGGGATAACTCCTGGTCATCACAGGACAGATGCAAGTTATTTGATGTTTTGGTCATCTGCAAAGAAAGCCCAGAATTATTCCCTGCCTCCCCCTGCCCGCCATGTCCATTCAGACTTGATCCAGTGGATAAATATTATAGTGCCACTTACCATGCTAAATTTGACGGAAACCATTTAACTTCCTCCTAAGCTTCCACTCTTTGAAGCATTGTATTGCTAAGAAAGCCAATTACACTATCATTTCTTAATAATCACCACATTTCCACAGGTAACACCAATTCTACTGCATATGTCAGTAAGACGGTATTTTCATTGCACATAACAGTAAATATGGGCAGCAGCTATTTAAGAAGTTAGCTGTCTTGGATAGGATATTAAGGAATCACTGGCTCTACCACACAACCAAACATATTTCTCCAAAGCCACAGAATGATTAGCAATTTTTTTACATTAGGAGAGACTGTAAGCTGTGAGAATAAAATATTATTCTGTTTACTTTGAGATTTTTATTCAAAACAAACAAGCAAGTCATCAAGCTGGCTGAATTTGTCAAGTTACTGGAGACCAGTTAGCTGAATGAGAGTCACTGGAAACAGTTGAGTAAATATTTAAGAAGATCAAATGGAGGAACATTTGGTACAGCACAGCTTGCTGAAAGATTGCAAAGATACCAGCATGTTTCAGGAGAGGCAGGTCATGCCTCAGAAAATTGCTGGAATTCTTTGAATGTGCTGTGTTGCCACCAGGACAGACAAGGGAAATAGAGTGGACTTCGTTTTTCAAAGTATTTGACAAAGTTCCTTGCTTGAGGTTAATGACCTAAGGAGCCAAGGCACAGAACAGAAGAAAAGTTGCTGGAGTGAAAATTGACTTCAGGGCAAAAACCACAAGGAAACTGTAAATATAATTTGTGAGGTGGGAAGAAAGTTGCTAGTGCATTAGCAGGTGAAAAAATGTAGGGGGCTTGCTGGGTAATTTTTGTAATGAAAGGCTTCAGAAAATATTTTTTTTCTTTTCTTCCTTCCCTTAGTCTAAGTGATTATTTAAAAGGTACTGGATTCATAGCCCAAAATCTGCAGAACTGTTCTTTTGATCCACCAGACAGGTGATACCTACATACCTGCAAAAAGAGGTTGCTCCCACGCTCTGACCTGGAGTGAGTAGGAGGAGGGTTGAGCAGGCTATCTGATTCTCCAAGCTCACTCTGCCCTTGCCCTCCCTGCTTCCTATGTGGCCTGATGTGCTGGTACCAAATCCTGGTGAGTGCAGACCCTGGAAGGACTGGCACAGCTGCCTTGCTCAGTCATGTCCTCAAAGAAGTGGAGGGGATACTCACAGTGCAGTACAGGTGAGCCAAAGTTCAAGATCTTTCACGCTGTGTCACAAGACAGAAAAGAAGGCCATTTACGCAGACTGGCTCCCTGATGATACCCTTATACCCTTTTTTGCTTAAAATTTTCCAAAAAAAATTTTTTTTTGAAAGTTTATGGTTAAAAATAGTGTAGTTCCAAGTGCTTTGTACTTCAAATAAAAAAATAGTAAGCAATAATGTTTTCACCACCCTCAGTGGAAGCAAACAAGCAGTTCGTGGATGCTCTTCTTCAGAAGAAATGTTGAAGGTACAAAATCACATGAAGCAAAAGGGAAAAAAAGTCCAGGGAAAAATTTCAGTAAATCCATAGGGGGATGCATTGAATATTAGAGTCCCCATTTCTAAATAGGTTATAAGTGATGAATTAGATGTTTTAATGACTTTAAATAGAAGATGACTGGAAAGTCAGTTGTCACAGAAAGTTACTGGGCCCAACTGTTTGCTTATAAATATAATTTCCAACACCACTTGCTGATAGAATAATGATACCATTTATAATAGCTTGTTATTTGAGTCTGTAACATCATGTATTAATGATTTATTAACCATCTGTAATGATATATAAATGGACCATGAATACAGTGGGTGGTTATTACGCATGAATTTAATAAAGTTGCATTCCTATACTCGGTTCCCCTTTCTGTCACTTCTCAACATCCTTTGCTTTGAGACCTGCATCCTGACTCAGTGGCAAAACCAGGGACATAGAGAATGCAGAACGAGGTCTTTGGTGCAGAAAGACATCTGTTCCTTCTGACTGACCATGTAGATAATAAACAGAAGGATTTAAAGCACCTGCAGTACATGCGCCGGTAAATTGTAAATGCACCTTAGTCCAGGTACACAGCATATAAACACAATAATGTCCTGAAGCAAATAATAAAATGCATCAATATTTGCTGAAAAGGCAACGCTATGCTTTATAGTGTGGGAGAGAGATTTGGGAGCACTTGAAGAAAAATCCCTCGAGCCCTCAGCCCTATATACAGCACTGTATAGCTGCAGTGAACAAAGCAAATGTGATTCTGTGTTATAGTGCAGTAGCACTATATAAATCAAGGAAGGTGGTAGTAGTGTAAATGTTATATTTATAATGGAAATGCTGATACAACCCCTAACTTACAGAGGTGCTGGCAGGAGCTGCCATAATATGGCAAGATATCATTTAAGCAGTGTTTGCAGAACTGATCATTGTATCTCAGAAGGAACACCCTGTACTTGCTCTTGGAGATGCAAACCGCTGTCTGTGAATCAGCCAGAATGACTAAATACATACTGCACAAGCCTAACCTGAAGAGAAAAAAATCTTTATTCTGATACTGTGTTTGTTCTTTACATTTCAAAAGCTGGAGGAAGCAATCAAATCCATAGTACTTTCTTCTTCTCCAGTAAGTTATATTAAAAAACTCAATTGGTTCAGGATTTATTGATCTGAATTGACAGTGAAGTTCACAAATTCATATAAAAGAGCCACCTCATTACAAGCCCATTTAAAGAATCTGTGGTTCAGAATTCATAAAAAAATGTTTCCATGGAACATAAAAAAAAATAATAAGAGAGAATAACTTTTGAGAATAGACAGTACAAATCATTTTGCTTTGGTATCATGTGTTATTTGTCAGATGAAGCCAGAAATTCTTGTTTTAATTTTTGTAGGAAATGTTGCAAGCTTTGTAGCTTGACAAAACCAATACACTTACAGAAACTATTGAGAAGAGATGACAGTTGGAACAGAGTCTACTGATGCGGCTGGAGCTAAGTTGTAAATGAGATATCATTACATTTGAAAATGTTAACAGTGACTAGGAACAAATTTCACAATTAAAAAGCACAACATTTTTATTTTAAAATTCAGTGTTTTCTGTATCCTTGTGAAAGAGGTAAGGGTTTTCACCTCAAAGCTCTGTGCTAAGTGAGGAAATCAAGTAACTAACATTAAAAATCAGAGCTCTTGAACCGAATGTAGAACCCTAAGAGTAAAAATTCAGCACCCAGACATATTTTCAAGTTCATTAAGGCACCTAACTTTTCAGGATTCAAACAGTTGGAGGGCTTCAAAAATACTCTAAAGTGCCTTCCATCTATAAAAAAATAAGTCTAGCCCTAAGATCACATAGCACATTGAAAGAAGAGCAGGCAATATAGTTCAGCAGCTCTGCGTTCCCTCTGCTAATTACAGTGGGACCCTCTTGTCAACAAAGACATAATATGCGGAGAAGATCTAAAAGTTGCTGTGGAGAGAAGAGCCTTGAAACAAAATGGCTTTGTATGTGAGGTACATGTTCTAGGGCTTGAGTGACAGGAAGAGAAAAGGACTGCACCAGGCCATGTCCATGGCACGCAGCTTTCTGGGGCCCATGCTGCTAATTCAACCCAGAGGAGGGTTTAGAGAAACTAATCACCACTTAGATTAGCCACTTAAGCAGCTGCTGGCTTTCTGCAGGCCATCATAAAAGTTAGGGTATGAGGGTGCAACGGATGCCCCTGCCAAAACTCCAGCAGTGCAACTGCCCCAGGCTTGGTCATGGCATTCATGCTTCTTGGCTGTGCATCCCACTGAATGCCCACACAGCAGTATCTCAGGTTCCCAGGTAGCTTCACCTAATGCAGGATAACCGGAGGAGTACAGCAATAAAGGGCAGCAGTCAAGACAGTCTAACTGGCAGTCTGGTCAAACACAGCAGAGTAAACAGAGGAGCAGGGCTTCTCACAAAAAAAAGGAGGTTTTTGACAAGCTATTCCTATGAAATCATTAAAAAAAGCAATTGGAGAATCAGGTGCAAAAGAGCATCGGAAAAACTCAGAGGACTGCTCCCATTCCTATGCTTTTTCCTTTCCCTCTTCACCAAAGTCAGGAGTAACTGAACACTGACTGCCCTACCTATTTCAAAAGAAGGTGAAGTTTGTGTCCCACTTCAGCAGGTGAGGTGGCTATTTTGGGTAGTGATGAGTTTTTCCAGACCTTCCAAAAATTGAATTAGCTCAACATGAGCTTCAGAAAGCTCTATGCCATGAATATGGTTTGGTGTGGTCTTTTTTCTCTTCCCAATGGCCCTTAAATCTTATATGAAATGCATGGACTCTTGCAAGGATTGAAACCACAGAAATTTCTATTAAGGAAAAAAGAAGGAACTGCAAAGAACACCTTTGCTATGGATGAAATACAAAATCAAAAGACAACCTCCTAGCACTGACATTCCTCCCTGGTTTTGCCTTTGATTGGCAACACATGAGTTTTCAATGTGGGAATTTAGGAACAGACTTTGGAGTTTTGCCACCCATCTTCCCTTTCTCGACAGCCAGATGTGATCAGGTTTCTTTCCAAAAAGTGTAGCAAGCCCAGATCACAACATGGGAATAAAAAGCACACAAAAGAATTTGTACCAGAAACACTGGGATATCTCCAAGTCAGATGGAAGGTTTACCATGTCCTCTAATGAAGCATTTAAGTTTGCACAGCTTAATAGCCACCAGGCTTACACTCATGCATTAAGTTATACACCTGCTTGTGCATGTTACCAGAGCAAGGCCCGCAGGCATTATTGTAAGACAATTCGAAGTCCTGAAGATACAGAAGAACACAGGTATCACAGCTGATTTTCCATTAAAATTGATTCATGTCTGTTCTTTTGCACTGAGGGCATTTATGACACAAGTGACTCACAAGAAAACAAGAGCTATGGAAGTGATCATGCTCGTAAAACAGTAAAACCTCTACTAACAAAAAGGAATGGTGATAAATATTGTGCATAAGCGGCATCTGATTTATATTGGGGGAATTAAGAAGAAAGAATATCAGAGATACACATCTCAGAGTCACTTGAGCTGTAACACAACCTCACAGTAACTGGAAATGGAGGCTTCCCTCCGGTATTTTCTGAGCTAGTCTTGATCTTCACAAAGAATGCTAGCTGTTGGTACAGTGGATTGCAGCTCAGCTTTTCGCATAAAAATTCATGAGACAGTATCTATTTCAACTGCCTTATACAGCAGTAAAGAAGGAAAAAAAAGTTTAGCCCTACAACTGAGACAGGGTTCATTTTGAGTGATGATTGCAAACCAGCAGTGGAAATTACAGATGCTACTTGGTTCACTATTATTTTGCAACATCTCTGGTAATCTTCAGTGATCATTTATAACAGCATGTCTGATGACTTTCAAAACATAACTGGAAAGGATACTTCTGTGGAGAGTATGGCTACTCAAAAGAGAAATCAATCTTTGCTGCTCAGGGAGTCAACTTCATACCACTGCTATCAGACAGTCAGAAATTTCAACATGCAGAAATAGGGTTGGGGGAGCTCCAAACCATTTCACCCCATTGTATTCAGTGCAGTGTAACATGTCAAGATGGATCATTCAGCTCCTTTTCTGCTACTGAAAAGTGAATGTAAAAGTGAACCAAGTTTAAAAGCAAACCAAACCAACTGGTTGCCAGTGGGTGAAGCAAATGGGCTGCTGAGCGAAGAGGCTCAGCTAGATGTCTACCATGGTCCTCCAATGAAACACAGTAAGTTGTCCTTGCACCTGCAAAACACCTCACTGGCTGCCACAGGTGAAGAGGGTCTCTGCACAGTGCCAAACATAGGGTCAGGTCCTAGAGCCCACATCCCTGCAGCTGGACCCCACGTCCCTACAGCTGGACCCCAACTAGCTAGAGCAGTAGTATGGAAACACTACCTGAAGGACACCAACCGTCTGAGCTCTTCAGGGAAAGGACTGTCTTTTTCATGTGTTCAGAGCACAGATGCAATGGGGTGCTGATCAGCGACAGGGGCTGCCAGGCCCTCATGTAATAACATCAGAATAATCACGTCGGAAAACCTGACGTTTGGATGCAAACTGTTGGCATGGATTCATTACCCTTCTTTTCTAAAGGCACATAAAAATAGAGCATCACCCTTGGTAGCTAGAAAACAAGAATGTTCCATTACTGACAGGGAATATCCTTATGTATTGTGGTGGAAGGCCCTGGCAAAACACATTACAGACAAGTCTTGGTTGTCTAGGGTAATAAGAATCTGGGGTGACTCAAATAAAACAAAAATAGCATTAGTACAAAACATAACCAAGTAAAATGGTAAGAAGGCCCTGCATTTAGGATATCTTTTAAAAAGGTGACTTCCTGGTGATAATCACAAAGACAAATATGGACTTTTCTTAGAAAGACGAAGTTCGTTCAGAACCTGGCAAATCAGACATGTCAATAAGTAATGGCAACAACCACATTAAATCACTGGCTGCTTTGTGGCCTATACAAATGGATAGGGTGATCTCTCCTCCATTCATATTGGGTATGTATCAGTGTCATATGAGCCACCATATCACACATCCGCAGGCTCAGCCAAGAGGCCCCAGACTGAACAGGAATGCAGAACTATCTCCTTACAGTTTAAGAAGAGATTTGAAGTAAGTACTCTTCCATAAAAAGTGAAACAGGCAGTGGTAGAGGAAGCAGGAGGGTGTTTTAATAAAATTTATGTGGTTGCTAAGGTAGTTGAGCTTTCATATTAGTTCTGGGATTCTTTAGCTTTCTTTTACTGCATGTAGAATGAAAACATCTTAACAAACACTCAAATTTACAGTTACACACCACCCCGAAGCCCTTACAGCACAGAGGACAGGCAAGGACCTCCTCTCTCCCTGATCCCACAGCTGTCACAGAGTTTTCTTCTGCTATTGCCTACCTTCAGCTTCCACACCAACTCAGCACCCACAGCACACCTTGCTGAGGTTTGCCCATTTGCTCTGCGTCACAAGGTTGCTCTAAGTCGCAGGCTCTGGCCAGGTCTATGTCTTTTTTTACTGCTTAACGCATCATACACTATAATGGTCCTAGCCATTCATGTTCAAGACAAACACATGGTGTGCACACATATGCATATCTATTTCAAAGAATGTATTAAGTGCAGGCCCAGCTAAATTGCAAGATGCAATTTAATACCAGCAATTAACTGTGCACATATTTTTGTCCCGGTGAACTGCACAAGTGCTAGCAGTTCAATGTCCTTTCATATGGTGGAGTTTAAAAATAACTTTAGGGCACTCTTGTGATGGCAAATGCTTGCACAAGGTATTATTAGAGCAGTTATTCACACAAGCTGCAGAGAAAATCTGCACCACGATAGACATTAGAGGCATCTGGGAAGTAAAAGGGCAGAAGAGATAGAAAACTTAACCAAAATATATGCAAACATTTGCTTGGATTTAGAAAACGTCTGTAGGCAGAAGAATATTCTGTTTGGTTATCTGTTTCATTTGTTTAGAAATTAAGAGGCAAAAATATCATAGGGAAAAACAGACCATGGTGTTAGACCACAGCACAGGATTCATTCACTCTCTCCATTTCATCCTAGATAAATAGCCTTGTACTAGTTAAATGCTTTTCAGTTTCAGTGAGTCCTTCGAGGTGTAAAGCATTAAACTACAATTTCTTATCAAGAAAAGCAGTGTGGAGGGGAACGCATGGGTGCATATGCAGGAATCCATATTAATTAATCCTAAGTGATATTCTTTGCCATTTTATCTGGGATAAACTAGATAAACTGGACTGCAAATCTACCATATACTGATGACTAGCATATGGATATGAAGTACTTTTCACTTCCTTTTATCATGTTGCAACCTCAGCCTGAGTTAGCTGGAGTAGCCCTGGTCCTACAGGACTGAATCCAGGACAAAAAAGGGTATCACCTAAATTGAATTAACGTTTGGAAGCCCTAAAGCCCATATCTTTTGAAACTGCTCCTATGGCTCCTCCCAGACAGAGTACTATGTATTGTGAGCAGGAGGATTAGATGCAGCTGCAAGACATGAGGGTCCGTGGCAGGAAGTCAGTCCTGACCCTGAGGGACCATGCCCGTGTTGAGCAGCGAGTGCATATCAAAATGCAGGGGCCTGCAGGGAGGGAAAGACAAAACCATCTCAGTACAGCTGTGTCCACTCATATAGCTTCTCCAAGGTGATCATTCCGCTGACCCCAGCAGATCTGCACACCCTGTGTATACATTGCCCAAAAAGCACTGGTGGAGGAGGTAGTGCCTTAACTAACTCCACGAGCACTAAGAGGCTATCCACACAAGTGACTGCTGCTATCTCATGCTAATCTAATGAAAGAGTGTGTACTGTTTCACACTTGAAACATGTGGAAGCATTTGAACATGTATCTGCATATTCTGCACTCGACAGCTGCAGAAAAGTTCAAATAAAAACTATTTATAGTTGCAGGTACTGCGCAGTAACTACTTGTGATGAATGATGGTTAAGAATGCAGATGGAGAAAGCAACCATCTCCTGGTATTACATGCTTGTGCTTAATCATTTCTACTCATTGATTTCTTCTGTTTTTGAAAATTTTGCTGTCACCCAAACAGCTATAGGTGCTGAAACTCATTTTCTCACCAGGGTGCAGAATTTCAAAACTCCCCAGCACCCGAAGTGGAGTCTTTACTCTGTGATTAAATCTGTACATCAATGCAAAATTTATGACACCAAACACCTCCAAAGCAGAGGTGGGCATTTTTTCCTGGATATGTTATGATGGCCAAGAGGAGAAATTGTGAGACTAGCCATTTTCAAAATATGTCTGTGCTGCAATAGACAGTCTGCTTCAACAGAAGCCTCCTGAAAGTAGCACATCCTTTCATCAGAAGGACGAGAGCCCTGATACTAAATAGCTCTCCAACAACATTTCCATGGAAATCAATAAAACCTGGAAATAAAGCAAACTTATTTGGCTCAATGCAAAAAAAAAAAAAAAAACCCAAACATTTATGTGTTTTGCCAAAGCTGTCTTTTTTATCATGAATCTCATGACGCTTGACATTTCCTTGAAGCCCTAGCTCAAGAAGGAAGAAAACAGTTTTCATTTTTCATTAAAAAATCTTTCTAGTTTTGTGGATATGACGAAAAAATAATGAAAATACAAACAGAATGTACTCTTACAGACTCAAGAAATGAGAAACCAAATAAAAAGAATGCTATTCCATTACTAAAAAAGAAGAAAAAGTAGGTAACAATTTTTAAAATTATGTTGTGATTTTTGAGACCCAATTTGTGACTTTGAAGTCCTCTCCTGGCGCTGTTCCATTAGTTGTTGGAAGAACAAGCATCTAGTCCTATCAACATTTATACCGCAGCTCTTATCCCTTCTCAAATGATTGGTCACTGCTTTGACTCTATCAAAATGTTATCTGTCATTGTGTGTCTATCACATGTTCCCACAAGTAACTTCTTGCACCAGCTGATCTCCATCCTTATGCATTAAAGTTACTCAGCATGGAAGTCCACAAAGCCAACACATCATTCCTTCTCATATGTCTCCTTAAAACTTAGCCAGGAGAGTACAAATGCTGTCCAAGTTGCTGATGCTTTGCCAGGTTTCCTTTAGAATACACTGATATCTTGTATTCTCCTGTCTCCTGGCTCATCCTCTCCTACACTGCACTTGGGGTATGGATAAAAAAGTCACGGTCAGGTTACTGCAGCTTAAGGACTAACCACTTAACTGAGACACCAATGGTGTGCACCCTCTTCCCATATGGAAGCTTCAATAAAACATTAGCTTAAGCTGACTTAGCTGACAGTTGAAAATGTACCATGAATCCTTGCAGTTGTCACCCGTAATCTTCAGCAGCAAACTTTAGGGCACTGCTGACCTCTGTGTTGTATGTGGAAAACTTGTTTCCACTCCTAACTAATATGTCCTCATGTATCTGTAATACCACAGTAACAACAGCGCGTGCCCAGATCAATCTGTACATAAGCACCCTTACTGAAACCTGGAGCACCACCTGCTTGAAGAATATGCAGAAATACTGACATATACAAGGCCACAGCCTTAAAACTAATGGGCTTTCTGACAGCAGTAGAACAGAAGTAGAATAAATTCAGAATGTCACAGGCCCTGTTGTGCATTGAAAATTTCATTCCAGCCTTCTATGTTTGCCTGATGGGGCTTATTGTTGTTCAGGCTGTAATTATTCACACGGTTTGTAGTATACTGTAGATACTCACTGCACCTTGTGTTAATATATTAGGAATGAGACACAAAAAAGGCATCTCAATATTCATAGATGAACGCTGCAAGTGAATTGCTGACAGAATGTTTCCTGGGGTGGAAAAAATGGAGAAGTTTCTGTTTTATGGGTTGCCAGAGGGAATAGTTTCTAACGCACAACTCGTGCATTGAAGGAAAATGAACACAGTCCCAGAAACAACACCCTTAGCTCAAGCTTTTTTGTTATTGAGTTACTGCTTTTATTTTATATACAATGCAAAAAAAAAATGCTGATTATTATGATTCAGCATTCTCTAAGAAAGACAGAAGCAGTACATAGAGTAAATAGGGAGATAGAGTAGGGACTTGTCACCACATCTAGAGCACAGTATTTCTGTGGGGTTCAGATAGGGTAGGAATGATGTTCCTTTACCATGCACAGACACTTAGACATTTCTTGTAACTGATAAGAGGACCAATATCTGACCTTTCTCTTCTACCCTTTTTGTGGCCTTTCTTAAAATCTATAGATGTTTTTTATCTTTTTTTTATAGTGATTTTACAACATCTGGAGACCATTTAAAACACTTAAATTAATATACTCCTGAGCTAAAATGCTCATGAAGAAATGATTAAAACTCAGCAACCATGGTACACACCAGCCTTATCTTGCCAGACATCACCCATTAGGCACACCTTTGGGGCAGGGTCACATCTGAATCAATAGTCCCACGGGATGTTATGGGGTTGATTGAGACAAAGTCTTTCAGATAAGGCAGAAAACAAAGGTCCACCACTAGGTCTTATTACTAACAATCTCACTGAAATCTTCATGGGTGTACTTGTGTACAAGTTGTCCCGATTAGCCCAACTCCAACGGGGGCAACAATTCCCTTGCCTGAGTTCATTGTGAAGTCCCATTAAGCGTAACACCTTTCTCATTATAGTAGTCTGCCTGGTGGAAGGGAGGGCACTCCAGCAACTGCCAGGGCAGGCCAGGAGGAATTTTCACTGCACATTATTCTTGAGCAGAAGTTGTGCTGCCTCCAGCCCCTTAGTACCAGAGGTACTACTTGAACGTAAGGTGCTACAACACACTAGAGAACTTGGCTTGTTACAGTGATGGGTTGCATAGCCCCATTCAAACGTTTCTCTGTTGGCCTGACATTCTCGTGGGGTTTGTGGGCAGTGACACACATGCTGCACCTGCTTTTCTTCCAGTAGCTCCCTAGCACAGGTCCAGTCAAACACAGCCCCCTTTCCTGGAGATGCAGATGGCGGGCAGGGTGGGGGGCCCTGTGTGATCAGGATGAGGACTTTCAGTCTAAGGGGGGACACCAGCTGAAGACTGGTGCGTGGACGATGCAAGGACCTGCCTAAAGTCAGTTCCCCCTCCACGCCAGCAGCACAAGACCTACGTGAAGCAGTAGGCACAGACCTGCACGATTTCCTGCCTTTGGTGTCCCATTCCTCGAGGACTTGGGGTCCGAGCCCCACAGGATGACTACGAGCTTTTCCCTGCAGCCTGTGGCTCCCCCGACCACGCTGTGCACGTACATGCCTGTGTGCCTGCGTATCTGCTGCAACTTTCCCCACCCCTCGCCGACTTTGTTTTGAACTTGGCCCTTCCAGCAGCCAAGTTCAACCCAGATCCCGCACCGGCGGAGCATCTCCCGTTGTCGCTTCCTCCCCGCCCGCCCTGGTATCCCGGCTCCTTCTCCCTCCTCCTGTATCTTTCCCCCAAGGCCCCTCTCAGGCTGTAAGCCCTAACACCGACACCTGGTTTCTTTGTTGTGCTGCTGGGAAAATTCCTCCGTCCCTGGCCTCCTGCGGGGCACTTGGAGAAAAGTGGTTTTTCCCTAGGCTTCAGCCACCCCATTGTTCTGCCTGGACCTTGCCTATTCACTGTCTAATAGTCCTTAACGACTGCCTCTTTCAACAGCAGAGCCGAAGGCGCCGCTCTCCTACTTCTTAGCACAGGAAGCATCAGCAGTACGCAGACAAAGATAGTGATTAGACATAAAAACAGACAGTTCATAAAGCTACAGTGAATTTCATAAGCGGTACACAGGCAGATTCTCCCAAAGTGTCAAAGTGATTATCTTTATTTCAAGCTTTTATTGTTTCATCTTGTTATTCAGTGGAGACCGACCTTTGAGTAACCATGCACAATTGGACATGACTGAATCATATGAATCCTTCTCTACAGTTAAACATGATAGTGTGAGAGAGGACAGACTGAATCAGAAAGGGAAACCCTGAGCAGAGGTTCATGAGTTGACCGAGGACGTGGGTTATCTGGCTTTGCGTTCCCAGCTATGTGCGACCTTGGTCATTCAGTATCTCCAGGCTTGACTACACTAGGGAAAGTACCTGGCAAATGAGAAGGAAAATTTAAGAGAAAAGAAGAAAGGGGGGACCACGGGCCAAGTGGTGACATAAGGACATAGGTTAACAGAATATGGAAAGGTAGGAATTACAGGCTCGAGAAATGATGAAAAAGTGCATAGTTTACTTGCAACTGTTTTGCCTGATAGTTTGAAATTCATACAGTTGCTGTTTCTCCTTTATGAGAGATAAGATTTACCTCTGGCACCATCTGTGCAGGATTCAACTGGAATTTTCACCTGGCTCCAGCTCATCCAGAAACCACAAGTAATCACTCTGCCCATTGCTGTGACTGAGCTGCAGTCTCATTGCCAGCTCAGAGCAGCAAATGTGGTCCCATGGATGAGACTTCCACAGCAAAAGCAACTCTGATGAGAAATTCTGTCACTTCCATATGCTCAGGATGATCAGGGACAACTGCAGATGCAGACCCAGACACGCAGTGGCAGAGGTGATCTCCACTATATCAAATTAGCACAAGGAGCTGCAGGCCCATACCAAACCATGAAAAGATATGGGATACAAGCTGCTGCTTTCCAAGAGATGTACTGATCTGAAGCCTAGATAGGGATTAGACTACCTGGCAGAGGTTTGGATAAAAAGGATGGATATCATTGCAGATTTCCCTATGCAGGGAAGATGACCAAACATAGGGTCAACCTGCAGCTCTTGACCCCCATTAGCCTGGCAGACAACCTCATGACAGGTCTTCTGTCAAGGCCTTGCCATATGTAAAGGCTGTGCAGAAGCTGGAGCTCCTGCACAACCTGAATTCCTCACTTTGGGAGGAAGCAAGCTACTGAGGCTGATGCTGTCAGCTTGCAGTCAGAGCCCGCTGCACACCCAGTCCAGGCCCACCCTGCAATAGAGCCACTGCCACCTCATTGCTGTCACCTACCTGCAGAAGTCCCAGCTCTTGCACGTGTCCAATGGCCCCTAGCTGTGAGTCTGTAGGTCAGAGTCTGGCCACTGCTGCAGTGGTCCTATGCTGGAGAGAGAGAGAATTACATTTCTGGCCCATTTTTTCCTGTGGCATTGGGCAAAACTTCTGGTATCTCTGTGCCTGTATTCCTCCTTCTGTAAAATGGAGATAGTGTCAGCACTTCCCCATCTGATGGGGAGAGGGGACATTCAGAAACCTGTGGGGTTCTGTATGATGAAAGCCTGTATCACCATGGCATCTGAGTACCTAACACAAGTACCCTTTCTTACGACGATTTTGTGTCAAGAAGAGTATTTTATTCCATTAATTTTATGGGGTTGTAGATATAAAAAATGGCATCATGTACTAACCAGAATACAAAATTTAGCATACATTTCAGATCTAGTACATGCAGGGAAATAATTTTCTCTTGGAAAGATTCATTTCTTTAGTATATCCATGCTAATATGGCATTAGCATTTGTATTAAGGACACCTGAATGCCCCAGCTGAGGCCAGGTCCCTATGGTGCTAGGAACTGAACACACCCAGGGGTTAGAAATCACATTAGTTCCTTCTTTAGATGTTTTCAAACCAAATAAACAGAAGAAACATATATCCTCATTTTACGGTTGGGCAACTGAGGCACAAAGAAATTAAATAATCAAGACTGATAGAAGTGCATACCAGTGTTTCTCAGTCCTGTACTTACATGGTAAGTCTATTCTTTCTCCCGTATCTTTTCTTTGAGAGGCTTTACATTTTGCTAATTAAATACAAGCAACAATTACTTCAGTTGTGATCAAAAAGAATGCATGTGTTTTCCTTATATTAAAGGGACTCTGTTACTCATCAGCTGTACGGCCCTTCTATGTATTTTTCCCAGGCAATTGTCTTCCCAGCGTGTGGTCTCTCAGTTGTGTTTGTGTCCGTATAACATATATACACTGACTATGAACTGAAGCCATTGCTCTTGTAATTTGCCTGGTCATAATAATCTTTTTTTTCTCCTCTCCCCCTCCCCCAAAAAAGCATCATGACCATTTATTTGTAGAACCTGGCAAATGAACTTCTGTTTTCAAAAAGAGGGTGTCTACACTACTGAACAGTGAGTTCACCTCACTAAGCATCTGTGTGTACTCCTGGGCAAGGACTTGGCAGATGGGAGATAGAGGAGTACCTTGTCTATAAAAATTTTGCAGTAAGTGGGAACCTGTTGTAGACTGCGCCTAACAGCAGAGTGATTTTCTTGATAACAATATCTAAGTGCATATTTTTGTATATTTGTGTGGAAACTAGGAACTCTGTCCATGCCAACAGTGAGGAAAATACAGCTGGATACACTTCAGAGAGTCTCATTTCTAAGGATATTCTACAGAGTCCAAGAAAAGCAAAGCATAAGTAGAAGAAGGTCTTCCCAGTGCCCACCTCAGATCACTGGGGACACGAGGGGGTGGCAAAAGCAGAGAAGCTACAGATGTGAATTAAAACCATCTGAAAGAAGAGATCCCCATTAACTTCCATGGTCATTTGATAAGGACTCCAGAGAGCAGATGATCAGCAAAGATAACATTGTGAAAACATACAGAATTTCCTTTCTGTCTGTGTTACATATTTAGCAACGTACCATAAAGACTGCAGAGGACAGCATTATTTCTTGATTTTACAATATCATGTATCTATTCAAACTTTTCTGTGGAAGACAGAAGCATAATACATTATAACACTATTTCTTTTTCTGCCATTTCCAAATTTTTTTCTCCAGTCTCTTTCACCTCATTGGTTTCAACATCCATGATACACAAATTTCACTTCAGCTTTCATTCAGAGATACTCACTAGAGCTGAAAAAGTGGAAGAGGAAAAGTTTGTCTAGGGGACCAGAAAAAAAAAGTTCAGACCTGTATCTGAAACTTACTTTGTTGTAAAATGCAATCCTTCTGTTTTTTTCAGAGAAGTGTTTCCCTACTCTTCAGCTTATCAAGAAAATACTTAACATTGCTTTGCTACAGATCAACAGGGGCTTTTGCTAACGGAGGTATAAGGGTGTGATGCATAACCTGCTGCTGTTCAAATCCCAGGACACAGTCTGAAGACACATGTGGAAGTTTTTGTGTTTCAGGCAAACCTTCCTTCTCCTAAAGCTGCCTATTCCCCTGGTGGGGGGAAACCCTGAGCTGGTGACCGGAAAATGTAGGAAAAAAACCCAAAGCAATTCTTGACTGACCCAGCAGAGGAACAAACCTTCTGGCACTTTTCCAGCAGCCCTGACATTGAGGTTATTACGGAAATCCAATCACATGCTTTATAATTAGAACTTGGGTTATCAAAATTAGTGCCTTGTTTTTCACTGCAACTAGGTGAAAAGTGACAGAAAATGGAGAACTAACAGAGAACCAGTAAATACAATTGGCAAGCATATGGGGCAAGGCACAACAATTAAGAAATGACCATTGGGATTAGGTTCCTCAGCTCTATATTAGGCCTCTGACAATGGAGTTGAAGCATGACTGGCAGAGGATCATGACTGCACTGTTCGGAGCTTGAATCCTGTAAAGCCCCTTGCTGGAGCCCTGACACAGAAGTAATTAAATAAATCAGACAGAAGAATGGCATGTCTTTCACATTTGGGGCCACAGACACTGCTCATCATTCCATGGCACACATGCCACAATGGGAAAAGATATATTAAGGAAACTCAAATCTAGCCAACATTATAAAGCTCTCATTTTAGTGACAATTCTTCAGACAGACACTAGAAAACATCCCAGTAATTCCCTAATCTTGTGTGTCTACCTCCTAATTCCATCATCTGCTGCCATCCAGAGAATCTAAGGTTACATGACTTCATCATGTCTTCTCTGTCTATTGCAATTACAGAGCGAACCAGCAAGGGGCTAAGCATTCACGTGGTGTCAGCACGGGGTGGGACCACCGTGTGCTTCCAGGGGTTGCTCCCTTAGACTGGGCCCTTAGAGGAATTCAAGAGGCTGATGCCAGTGACATGCAATCACTCCATCAGGCAATATAAAACAATGGGCAAGTGTGTGCAAGGGTTATGAACAATCTGAAGAGGAAAAGGAGGGTGCAGTCTCCCAAGTCTATATTTAGTTTTGTTTACCAACAGCAATTAATCCTGCTCTAATTTATGCTCCCTTAAGTATATCCAGGTCACAATCCATTTGTGTGAGGAACAACACAGTATTCAAGATCCAAGTTTGTTTTTCATTCCTTTAAGCAACAGCTGACATAAACCCTTATTCCAGATTGTCTCTTAACATTCTGTGGAGGGATCATGTATTCTGGGCACCAAACCAGCATCAACACTCCTGGTTGGGGGTGGCTGGTGAGAGAAGAAAGACAAGTGGAGGTATGAATATCTCGCCAAAACTAAACAGTAGAACTTTCTGGCTTCTCCTCAGTCTTCTCATTGGTCTTCCGCAAGGGTGGAAACTCCACCAAGGAGGATTCTTTGAAATCTCGGATTGTTGTAGATCTCTGCACCTATTTTGTTCTGAATACTGCAGAAAAGAATGCTTGCCTTGGTTGTGCAGGAATGGGTATTTATATCACACAGTAGACACATCCAGGGAATATGCCACTTATGAAGTAAAAAAGTTACTGGCAGCAGTAAGTTGAGCTATTCAAACAACCTACCTAAGAAGAAATAAGACCTTTCTTTGTGCAGAAGTACAAAAAGCATATGGTAACACAGCTGAGACACATTCTTAGGTAAATAGCTATTAAAAATAAAGCTGTTAAAAGAATGCAATGATTGGGCATTGAGGTTAATGCATTTGCCAGGGTTTCTACAGCAACACGGTGAATTAACTTTCAATCATGATGAAATAGTCTCTTATTTTAACTATGAAGAATTTAATTTGTATGTCTTCCACTCTCCAGCTTCTCCACTCTCCTTGACTCTTTTCACAGGAGAAAAAGAGAATGAAGGAGGCACAACCATTCATTCAGCTTGACAATGTAGCTGCTAAAGTGCACATGTATGGACTGACCACTTCACTGCGTTTGCAACACAGCTGTTATCTTCTGAAAGCGGATCAGTTGCTGCACAATCAGCTTGAGAGATGCTGGGCACTTCAGAGTCCTGTTGGCTTCAAAGGGAACTCCAATATCTCCAACACCCTTCCTCCACTCCAGGATCAGGATCTCTAAAGACCAGGTCAAGAAAATATTTCAGTATGCAGGTCACATTTAAAACTCTCGGCCTTTTTGCACCTTTTTAGGAATATGGTAATTAAAATTATTTCTTGGTGCATGAAATACCTGTTGCAAATATGCAGACCACATAAACATGTTTCAAATAAAGTGATTACCATGTTAGCACTGTGTTTCTGAGATCTGCTGAGCTGATCCCCAAACTCTAACTGAATAGGCTTTTCTCAGATCTTTGCAATATATACCCCAAGTCTGGCACACAGGCTAACAAGAGTTGTGGGCTTCTCACAAACCAATAAGCATAATGGTACATCTTCTAGAATAGGAGCTTAGTCTATCTCTCTTCCTTACTGCCACACAGTGACACATCCAGTCCCTGACAAACCTGCCTCCACCCACATGCTGTCCCAACAGAATAACTACAATTTGCTCTACATGCTTTCCACCAGGCAACACAATGGATATCCTCCTCTATCTGCCCTTATGCATTATTTAGAAGAGACATAAATGGTAGTACTAATGCTAGCTCAAAGTCACACACACATGCACACACACACTCTCAGATAAATCCCTCTCTCTATTACAATAAATATCTCATAAAAAATTACATACCCTGAATGGATTCAGCAGCAAAATAGCAGCTGTTGCATAGTTTGAGGTTTTTTTTATTTTTAACTTATTAATACGCTGATCAGATTCTTGTAATCAGAAACAAGGGACATTAATCTCATAAAACATGTAAACTGTATTTTGTCTGGGGGAAAAAAAAAAAGGAAAATGTTGGCAAAGCTGTAGCTTCTTTCCTGTTTTTTTCTTTATTTCAGGAGGTGGGAGCACATCTGCAGTTGGAGTTGAAAGTGACTGCAGGTCACCACCATAGGCCCAGAGCAGTAGAAAGAGATGAAAGAGAGGACAGAGAGCATTTCACCTTTTGGCCCATGGTTTAACTCTTGTCCTGATCTGCAGACTGACAGTAGTTCCTAGTCACAGGTCACGTGAAGAGAGTTGGTGGATGCCTCTATGCCCATCTCAGAAGAGTCATGTTTACAAAAGGTACCTCTTGTAAACAGAGACAAACAAGAGGCCCAGGAATTTAGACCAGCTCCTGCTAAAGAGAGTGGGACCCTCTTCAGTGACTACGGATAAGTATTGTATAATACCATTAGACAAGGAGAAGAGTGGCTGGCCTTCTCACTTACCTCCATGGACAATTTCTTCAGAAGACAGGTGCAAAAGTTTGGCAAGGAAAGAGGCAATAGCAGAGGCCATTAATTGGCATGCAAGAGATTCAGGTTTGAGCATTGATGGTTCAGAGACTGTGGTATCAAATCTGAGGTATTTTAAATAGAACTGCTAGGAAAGAGGTAGTTATTTGGTGCTTTCTGAAAATCGTAACTTCAGTATGGCAAACTGAACAAGATAGAAAACTTGAAGTACCTTTGTATTTAGTCAATCTCCAATCTTGCAGAAAATAAACAAAACAAAACAAAACAAGGGACAGCTGCATTTTTAAATTAAAATCAACAAATGGTTATATTTTATTGAGCTAAGGACATTGTTCTTAGATGTTTTAACAGTTTAATCAGTATGTTTCTCCAGGTTCATTAAACCCAGGAGTGAATGTTTCAAAAATATGTGTAGGGAGATAGCAATGCAAAAGATACATGAGTTTGATCAGTCAGGATGTTTTCTAGTGGTGAAATACAATTAAAACTAATTGGGTCTTCTTGGGCTTGTCATACATATGTTCTGAGGGAACAGTACTTGGACATCTCCATTACAGTCAACCAAGGGATGCATTCACAATGATGGTTATATCAGATCTCGTTTAGATTGACCCAATAGGATTTGTCATCTAATCTTCCATGAATAGATCCAGTCACATGAAGTTAAATCTAGTGAGGCCAATCCAGTTATATACACAAAAACAAAACAACATTTGCAGAGGCTCGGAGGCAACCAGGTAATTATGACATAACTGGCAAGCACTGAGTTGATGAAGCTAACAGCTAAAACTTTTGCTTTTATTTTTCCAAAATACAGGGGTTTTTTTTAGCTGCAGCTTTTTGTTTCCATGACTAACCTGCCATAAATTACTTGCAAACTATGCATTAGATATCAAATGCAGTCTAAAGACTGCATATAACTTTTATGTCTGTAGGAAACTTCTGGTTTAATATCCCTGCATAAGATGAGAACTTTGAGAAAGATGCCCCAGGAGCCATGAATTCTCTTTGAGACAAGGAGACTTTTTTTCTTGCTTTTTTGGTAGAGCATCTTAGCACTGGCCTAAGCCCAAACCTATGCTCAACATCCAAACAGACAAATTTTGGAAGTCTAGGATTTGTCATAAGCCAGATGAACACATCGGGTAAAATAATCATTCACAAACCCTGTGTCCTGCCTCTTTCCCCAGGAATCTGGTAGCTGTCAGATGCAAGAGAAGGGATTATGTTTGACTTGGTATGATCTGCCATCCTTATGTTCTGTTGTGTGGATACAAATTGTGACTTGGTATAGCTGTGAGAGGAGCTTAACAGAAGGTAGAACCAGTGCCCTTGAGGACAGTCAAAGATGCAGAGGTAGCCCTGGGCTGTACTACAGGCAACAAGACACAACAGCTTCTGTAGTCAAATAACAGTCCAGGTAACAGACTTAAACCTTCATCTGCTGCAGCAGAAGCGTAGCATTGTTACCACTGAGTGCCCTACACTGCCCTAGTATTTTTCTTTGAATCAGAACTATAGCCATAGAAAGAGAGTAGCTAAAGCATTAAGCTGAAGTGAAAAATTTGAACCGGAAAGATTTTTTTTGTGCATTTTCATAGAAGTTGTCTTACATGTGAGAACCTTGCCAGACAGGTCATTTATCCACAGTGGTCACTGAAAGGAAAATCAGATGACTCCTACCAGTTCTGTTTGCACATCTGCTGTTACTGCTCTTATTTACATGATGCTGGTGAATCTTGCAGAATATAATGCCAACAGTGACCTTAGAAAGAAAATGTTCTCGGTTCTTGAATCTCTAAACCTTTGGGAAAACCCTGGTAGATCAGCAAATAAAGGCACTCAGAGGACAGTAAGAGGGATTCAGCCTCAAACCTTGGGCTGCAACTTGCTACTCATACTGATGACCTCCAGATTTCCTGTATGAGATATAATAACAGCTGAATCATTCCAGTTCAGGTATTTGCAGATATGCAAGATCTAAGACTTGAAGATACACACAGATGCTGAAGCCTTGCTCAAAAAGATTGAGAGCAACTTATCAGTGCTTACTGATAAGGCAGATCTTGTCAGTCCATTGACACACCAACCAGTCTGACAGATGTTGCTGATGACCCATGGAAAACAAAGCATTGGAGCCAGCATAAGATGACTACAAGAATGATGATCTCAGGAGCTATCTTCCTGCACAGATATTTCATGAATTGATTTCCAAACAGCAACTTTGAAAACGTTTTCAGACAGCTAGAAAAAGATGGGCTGATGAGGATGTCAGATCCAAAGGAGGTGGGAAGCAACTTGGAAATACATTATTTGTGACCCAGACCAGAGAACTAGAAACTAAGCTCTATTTTCTGGGTGCTAGCAACAAAAGAATGATCACCATGAAAAAGAAGAAAGACAACTAAAACTGGAGAAATATCACTGCATGTATACCCTGCTGAAGCCATCTCCAGGCCACTTGTCTGCTTTATCGATGAAACACGCTTGGTCCACAGCAGGAAAGTTGTTTACAAGGCATTTGCAGACCTTGTGAAATCTGACGATCATTAGCATGAAATGAAGGTGCAGAAATTGACAGAACTGAAGCAATATCAAGTTCCTTAAAGTTAAAAGGTGTCAGAAGGGCAACAGAGAATCCACAGGCATTAATTTCCAGGACAGAGCTCCAGGTGGCACAGTCCAAAAAAAGACAACAGTTTCGCATAGCCCTAGCAAGAAATCACATTTCTTTGTTTGTTTTTATTGTAGAGAGCTCCACAATTGTGATTATAAGGTTGAGTGCTTATGGGCAAGGATGAGAGGGAAGGCCAACAAGGCAGATATCGTGCTGGGAGTCTGTTATAGATCACTCAAACAGGTTGAAGAGATAGATGAAACATTCTACGAGCCGCTGGCAGTAGTCTCACAATTGTGTGCCCTTGTTCTCGTGGGGGACTTCAACTTTCCAGATGTCTGCTGGAAATACAACGTGGCAGAAAGAAAGCAGTCTAGGAGGTTCCTGGAGTGTGTGGAAGTTAACTTCCTGACACAGCTGGTAGGGGAGCCTACGAGGGGAGGAGCCTTGCTAGACCTACTGTTCACAAACAGGGAAGGACTGGTGGGAGATGTGGTGGTCAGAGGCCGTCTCAGACTTAGCGACCATGAGATGATAAAATTCTCAATTCTTGGTGAGGCAAGGAAGGCAGTCAGCAAAACCACCACTATGGACTTCTGGAGGGCAGACTTTGGTCTCTTCAGGACACTGGTTGAGAGAGTCCCTTGGGAGACAGTCCTGAAGGGCAAAGAGGTCAAGGAAGGCTGGACATTCTTCAAGAAGGAAATCTCAAAAGCTCAGGACCAGGCTATTCCCATGCGCCACAAGACGAACTGCTGGGGAAGACGACCAGCCTGGCTGAACAGGGAGCTTTTGCTAGGACTCAGGGGAAAAAAGGAGAGTTTACCATCTTTGGAAGAAAGGACAGGCAACTCAGGAAGAGTACAGGGATCTTGTTAGGTCATGCAGANAAAAAGAGAGCCAAGAAGAATAACTATCCTTTATTGGATACAGAGGGGAACATTGCTGCCAGAAATAAGGAAGAAAGGCTGAGGTACTTAATGCCTTCTTTCCTCAGTCTTTAATAGAGAGACCGGTCATCCTCAGGATACTCTGCCCCCTGAACTGGA
>VYZV01029364.1:23027-36146 GCA_013401275.1 Pandion haliaetus | reverse complement strand
ACCTAAATGATTCTATGATTCTATATGCTTACTAATATTACAAATATACTGTACAGCTTCCATGTTTTACCTACTGCTCGTTAGCTCAGCCTAATGACACTTGGCTTAAAACTGTTCAAAGTCAGATATTTTGAAGTATGTGAATCCAGTCCCTGCTATTTGCTGTTCTTTAAAATGGGCCAATGAGCAGCACAATCCTTTCACAGTCTTCTCTATAGTTTTAGGCAAAGGTCTATACAAAGCTATTGGGTTTTTCAAATTCCTGGAATTATATTCCTGAAAGCAACTGCAAACCACCTATATATGCTGTTGCTCTACAAATTACTTTTACATTTTTCATTCGTACCTTGACACAGTGTTTTAGCATAATATTGCTGACAGTGTTGCAGAGGTTAGAATATTGATAATAAAATAGCAGGGTCATGCCTTAAGGAGTGAAAGAGAGACACATTGCCAAAGGGGAAGTAACAACTCCTGAAATCATCCTACTCCACCAGGAAGTGGTTCAGGACAATCAAGGATTCCCCATTTCCAGCCTAATTCAATCACTGCTCTTCTTCCTAGAGACACCACTGCAGGACAGGATTTTGTGGAGTTTAGCAGAGAACAAAGGTAACATGACAGCCTGCAATTCAATGGACTCTCCATTATTGCTGTTAAATTTTATCACTTTCCCGTGCTCGTTCCTAATCTGAGTCAAAGCTCTGCATAAAATACCTAATGCCCAGAGGTGTATAACAAGTGCATGTCCCAGGGAGTTTAACAGCGGATCTGACTGCGTATGAGGGGGAGAGAGGAGAGGAAGATGAGCAAAACAGGAACTGTGTTTTTCAGTGTAGCTGTGTGCTTACCTGAATTGGTTCAGATCACAGGTATGTTTTAAGAGCCTTATGTGAAGATCAGTGGCCACCTGCTGCTGGCACCTACTTGGAAGGTCTCAGCAGCATCCTGGTGCAATGACACTATGGGAGGGCAAAGGGGGGGTGGTTAGAGAAAAAATGGGCAGGGTGTGGGAATTTAGTTCGCCACCTTTTTGGAGAGGATGGGCTGGGGTGTGAGTTTCGTAAGTGTAGAGAGCTCAGTGAAGATCTGGGCTCTTGCAGCAGGGCCACAGTAAGCTTGGGCAAAAGGTGGGGTGTAGGTAGTGCACCCTCATGGGGGAAGCCCATGGTGCAGCAGGCACGGTTCTTCCTTGTGTAGCCTCCATGACTTCTTTCTTGGGTAGCAGCTGGGCTGGACATAGCTGAGCCACTTGTGCTTTTGTAAAGGGTCATTTTCAATGAGATGCAGAGCCCAAAGCCTTTTGGCAATGGGACAGCTCGTAGAAACGACGTGTTACTATATCCTTCGTACTGACGTCCCAAACAGTGATTTGATGATCTTAAGCAGTGTTACAACTGTCACTGACTGCATCCTAAAAGAATCCTAATTATTGCAGAAGCTGATCAGATAGGTTTGCCTCTGCCAGCAGAAGTACTGGAAAAAAAAGCTGGCTTTCTCTGCAGTGCCAAAATGGCCATAAGACCTTCTGAAACACTCATAAAGAGACTATCTGAGGTGAAAGTGGCTCTGTCTCCGTAACACCATTGCTGTATTTTGGGGATGAGGGGGAAATAAAAACTGAAGCTGTGGAAGCTGCATAGGTAAAGTAAAAATGAATAAAAGTGATGCAAGAGCTAGGCATGAAATAGAGCGAGGCACTTCCACAGCACTCGCTCTCAAGCTGTTGCAAACCCTGGTTTGACCTGCTTCTGCTGTTAGTGGCAAATAAAGCCCTCATGAGATTAAGACGGAATCTCAGCTGTCTGCTTATGTTAAATTGTGTTTGTCTTCCTCCTGTGAGATTCAGCTGACTGCAATGTATGTCCATGTCAGAGCTTCTTTCCATCATAGCCCATATAGTGTTTTTTTACTCCAAATTGAACATCCAGTCCTCACAGCTGGGAAAAATACTTTATCTGAGCCTGATACATGTAAAAAAGAAAAAAAAAATATAAATCAGTGCTCCTGAAGCCATGCTGTGCTTCCTTGTAGTAAAAATTGGAAATGTCTTTTACTTAGACGGGAGTCCTATTTCCTAAAGGTCTTATCTTACCAAAAAATGTTTCCAGTAAAGGTTAATTTAATTGGTGCAGCTCCTTCAGGCTGGTACTTTACTTCAACAGAGTGCCTGAGATCAGTTCTGTAACCATCTAACTGAATTAATGATATTGAATGCATTTTTACTGAAATCTGATCCCAAATATGGGGTGGGTGGGGGGTGGGGAACACTGCTGCATGAGTTTACTAAAGTTAAAGCTGTGGATGTCCCATGCTGGCAGGGCCTGGCCGAGTGCTGAACCTGTGGGGTGCATAGGGAGGGGGAACTGCACTTGAGAAACAGCATGGAAATGGGGGGATGTGGGGGTGTGTGGAGAGGACCTCCAGGTCCAGGTAGTCCTCTACCCTGGACTTGTGCTGCTCTACAGGGAGCAGGAATACAAGACTAAAGGTCATACTATTCTCTGTCGCAGCAGGGCAAGTTACTGTCGCAGACCATCTCCTCCCCCCTGTTTGGTACCAGGCTGCGGTCATTCACCATCACATTCTTGACAGAGCTACGGAAACCCAGGCTGGTGTTTGGGGTTGGTTTTGTTTGGTTGTTTCTTTGTGGTTTTGGCTCTTTAGTTCATGCATACATTGCAAGTGTGACTCCTCATTTTGCCACTACATCAGCTTCAGAGCAGATGGCTGCCCCAGCACCTAGTGGATGAACTTGCTCCCTCTCCTAACTTGCAGAGCCAAGGTGCTGCTCTGTGCCACCTACTTCCAGCTCAGGGAGCCTGACAGAACCAGGAGGAATCAGAGAAGCCCCGAGCCATCTCTGACCTGCCTTGAGGCAGCTTCCAAAACAGGAGGGATTGATTTGCTTTCCCCAGATCGGCCTTTTTTTTGCAACGAAGAGCCAGTCTGTGACTACAGATTCTAGGTAATATTAATAGGGATAAAATATACGACGCTCTCATGCCTTTATTTAATCTTTTTTTTCGCCAACTCCAGGTTCCTTGCTCAGGCAAAACTGCTTGAGGTCCCCCATATTCCGTTCCCACCCTCCTCCTGCAGTGGCGGGTCATTTCCTACCACCAGGTGGCATAAAAATACACCACAAGGGGGGGGGGGGGGGGGGAGCTCTCAGAAAAACCCTATTGCATCCTTGCCTTCATGATTTTTCACTCGGAGTTATCACAAAGCTTCGGCTTACCCCTATGAAAACAGCTCGTGCATCCATCGGTACTGCTTTTGAAGACCATAGGGCTGATATTGAGGAAAATGAAAATATCTGGATGGATTTAAGGAAGAGGTGGTCCCTGGCAGCCCTGGTGGAAGTCATGTCTCCTTAAAACTTTTAAAAACTTGTTAAAACTGCCAAAATCCTACATGGTATTATAAAAAGAGACTTTCATAGAATAGTAAAGAACAAAAATAAAGCTGACTGTGCTGCAGCACCCAACGGTCTTACTCTAAAAAATGATAAAATCACTGGGTACATCTTTGTGTTGCATTTAATCCAATTTAACTGCAGGACTTAAACCCCGGGCATGAAATCCTACCCTTAGAAGCAAAGCCACAAGCAGGTTTGAGGGAGTTTTTGTAACTGAGCAAAATGTCAGTCAGACAAATCAAAACTGGCTCCTGTGGGCACAGCAGACTCCTCCCCAGAGAAAACAGCACTGTGTTAAATACAGGGATGTATAGACACTCCAGCAAAAGATTATTTTTCAGTGGATACAGAATTTGGGCTGAATCTACACTTGGTCCTGACAGACTAAGGATACACTTATTTCAGATTCCTGCCTCCTGGGTGCCTTCCCAAACTGTTAATCTGTTGTGCAACCACACAACCTATCCCCTGTCTTTAAAAAGAAAGCCACAATCACCACATTTGGTAGGGGCCCCGGCTCTCTGAGATGGCTCTTGGTGAGGCCATGCCAGCTATATACGGTCCATTACGGGAGTTTGCTGGAAGAGCATCTCATTCCTGAACGACATTCAGTTTTAGACCTCTCCTAAACCCTGCTCTTTTCACGCTGACGTCTTCTCAAGCGTATACAGAAGCAGGTTTTTGAGCTATGCCACAAACTTCGGGGTCAAACTCAAACATGCTTAGGAAAGAGCTTTGGGTATAGGGCTCTTACAGTCCTTGGGAGGACAAGAAGGAACGTCTGTAGCCTGTGGGGCTGTGGATGCTGCTGCTGCAAGGGCTGAGAGGGTTGTGAGCAGGGTCTGGATGGCCCCTCAGGCAACCGGTCTTGAAGAGGTCTTCAAAGCAGAAAGGATTGCAGTGGGTTGTAACTTGAATGGGAGAGCTTTGGGAGGCAGGGCTGCTAGGAGGAGAGATTTGGATTACCCTGGCGTTGGATGCTGAAATAGTTTGGGAAGGGCTGATGTGGGAGAGTTTGGGAAGCCAGGTGCCAAGGCTTTGGGATGGGAGGAGTTAGGAGAGTCACTGGATGGCAATTCCCGAGGCACTTCTAACTGATCTTCAGGTTGGGGCCAAGGACCTGTGTGCAAGGACTGCTGCACCCTGATCCCTCTCCCCAGAGCTGCTCCTCCCTGCTCTGTCCTCTACTGTGTCTGCCCTACGAAAAGAAGAGAAAACTTCAGCTCAGGGTCGCTGTAGGGGAGAGGTGTGGTTTGCAGCTCAGGTTAAGTTAATATGAAATGATGCCAGTGCTGAAGAGGAGGTGGTCACTGGGAGGGGCAGTGTCTGAAGCAGTTAAACCCCGTAATGACACTGCACCCTCATCCTCACAGGGACTTCTTGAATTTAATTTTAAAGGTGAACTGAAATACTTTAAAAATAATCTCTACAGAAGTTGATTAAACACCCAAATCATTAAATACAAACACTTTACATGTATAAAAATTACAGATATGCATATTTTGAAAGTGTTTCTTTGTTTAACAGTCAGAACATAACTACATGGTCTTGTGTTTCTGCTGGAAGAATGACATAAAAACATATGGCAAAATCTTGAGCTGTAATAAGGAACAGGTTAGAAATTTTTATTTTACTTTCTTAAATACAAATAAATGCAAGCATAGAACTGCATTACATTCTTTGAGAAACTTGCTCATGGAAATGTCAGTGGCTACAGCATCAGCCTCTATACAATTGAGAAAGGAAGATGCACCATGGGCTGAGGAGCCTATGTATTACCTACAAACAGCAGAAATCAAAAGTCCAACAAAGTCGATGAGAATCTTTCCACTGATAGTGGTACGCTTTGCCTGAGCCCCTCAGTGCACACAACTACAGCACCTTTCCATGTCTGATCCAGGTGGGTGGTGCGTTGGCACTGGAGAGCTCCTCAAAAGAAGGGCAGGGAAGGTCATGATTTGCACCAAGGGATTTTGGGAAGAAGGTGCAGTTGGGGCCAGGATATATTCTAGGTGCAAGAAGCAGAACGAGCAGAACTGAGAGTAGATGTGCAAGACAATCGCAGTATTAAGATAAGAAACCAGAACCTGATCCAGGAAGAACAGAATGTCTAGGTGAGTTCTGCACACTGAGTGTAGCAGAAATTTGCATTTAGCCCAAGTAAGTCTGTATACAAAGCATCTAGCAGGGTTGTCCCTGTATTTCTTGCTGTATTCAAAAGATACAGAGTCAGTACAGATCATTCTTGGTAGCAGATTTGGGGGCTTATCTGTGTATTTCTCACTCAAGCCTCATCAGAAAATAAATGTAGATTTGTGGGCTCCTGCAGTTCCCTCTGATCATTTCTACAAGCAGCTATGGTGCTGAGGCAAATCCCTCTGCTATCAGGAGACAGTGGGATGGGAAATCTGTGCAGCTCTGCTACTCCATTGCAGTGTTAATAAGAGCCTACAGCCCATAACTCCCCCTGTAAATTTACTTCTGAGCAGGGAAGAACACCAATGCTGATGTGGAGCAGCAAAATCTGCTCTTCTTTGCAAGTAAAGCATCGGGTACCCACCATCTCAGCGGGAAGAAAAGAGGTGCTTAGTCCAAAATCCCCAGGAAGCCTGCTCTCATGAAAAAGATGGGAGGAAAATGGAGCTGACAACTGTAGATGCCAAAGGAGCATGAGGCTTTAGGATCTTGCCAAAGGTCTGGTGCAAGTGGGAGGTTGCAGCAGATTTTTGTGAATGAAAGGAGGTCTGCAGGAGGAGGTGGAAGATGGCTGGAGCATGTCAGAGCACTGTGAGCACTACAGAAACTTACTGGGTAACTACTTTTAGAAGGCTGTGGGATGGGAATGACGGGCAGGGTGGGAGGGCACATGCACAGGACCTGCATTTTTGTGGGAGCACAGTTATTACAGGCTCTAACTGTCCCACACACATACTTGGTGGGGATGATGGTAGGTTCAAATGTTAGAAAACAGCTTACAACCTGTAATTTATTTTCCTAATAGAAACCCTCCCAAAACAAAAAACTCACAGTTTTGGGTCTCTCTGTGGTTTCTGGCTTTTCACACTTGGGTGTTAAGTTTTGGGGCTGGGAAGGCTGCAGGCTGGTGTTGCTAAGCACTGAGGGTCTCTGATTACCTAGCAAAGAGGTTTAGTGGCAGCAAAGTCATCCCTCCACTGTTTGCTTCTGTACCTGCTCTGCAAAGACTGACCGCTCTGGATACACATCTCTGGGCTTAAACCACGGGCGGGAGCATTCATTGCTGCAAGCCGAGAAGGTGGATTTTGTGGTATGAAAGAGCTGGAGCCACCATCCCACTCCACACAGGACATTCTGGATGGAGTTTCACCTTTTACGTCATCTGAGCTAACTGCGGACTACCAGTGAATGGNCCCCCCCGCAATGTCCCTGCTGCGTGACACCCAGAGACTGCTGCCACAGGAGACTAATCCAGCAGGATGTGGATGCATTTCCCATGGGATCAGTGAACCGATCCAAATCACCATGCGGGCCTGTGATTGCTAAAGCAAGGATGGGAGCTAGGGCCAGGAGAAAGGAAGAGCAGGATCAGCACTTTAGCAGCAGACCGCAGTTAAATTGGATTAAGTGCAACATGAAGCTGTACCCTAAAACCCCCACCACATTGCAATGATTTTCATTTATTACCAACATCCTAGACTGAAAACTGAAGCCTGCAGGAATCCATATGTTTTTGTGTTCAACAGATGAATACAATACACTTCTGTCAACACAAGATTTTACAGGTAGCTTCTGGTATATCATGAGATTAATGAAGGGTAAAATGGGATAATTCTTGAATTAAAATAGTGAAGTAGTGCAGTCAACTGTAAGCCCACTACTTATCAGTTACCAATGAGATATAGCGCAACTTTTTCTGCCAGGACAACTGTAGCCTGCAAGCAAACATCTTAGATATGCGATGACATGGACTGTCTAGGGACATAGTTATAGGTTAGAGTGTCTCATCACGATTACAGGGTCATCCTTAATGGATCCATTTATTCTGGAGATTTTGCCAGTCTGCTGGGTATGTAGACATTAATCTGAGATAAGAACTGATGTATCCATTATCAAATGTGAAATGTGAGAAGAAGATAGAGAAGGTATGTTTTCTTCTGTTCACGTATGTTTGGTTTGTGTGATAAGGCTAAAAGAAAGGTTTACAAAAAGCAAGATTTAATGAAATGATGCTCTTCAGTGGCAGAGGCACAGTGCAGTATAATCAATCTCATGTTTCTTAATGAGCTCTAGGTCCCCATCTAATTTTAATTGTCTGCCTGAAATAACTAAAATACTTTCAGGCACTTATATTCTGCTCATTATTAATAAAGGGCATACAACACTTGAGATGTTTCTCCTATTTCCTGCCTCATTCCGGCTTATCTGTTATGATTCTCAGTACTATGAGAAAGTGAATTTTCTCCTATTAATAAGAATCTTGACACCCTGCAATTTTCTATGAACGATATGAAGTACAGCACTGCAGGAAGTGAAATATATATAGAACAGCATGTTTTATACAAACATAGAAAAATACTGGATTTTAGTTTGGGGAACATAATTTAATAGCCATTTTTTTTCCCCTTCAGCATTCATGAGACCTAAAGCAGAATGTCACTGTTTGAACTTCAAACTCTGCTTCTGTACTAGACAAAATCATTTTCTCACAGGATGATTTATTGAACCAGAACTTAAATGCACAGCCAAGACTAGCTGTAGAAGGTGATCTGTGTGCTTTTTGAAGCTACATAAGCTTCCTCTGCTGGCATAAATACATGGCTGCAGGGTTACCCATGGCATGGCGAGAGGTAGAAAGGCTCCATCATGAACTTTGTAGAAGGGACACCCTTTCCACCAAAAATTGAAAACCAAAATTTTCAGATTTTGGTGGAAACACAGAAAACCCCAATGCTTTGTACGGGTATGATCCCCACATAGTTTGAAAGCACACTAGAAATTAATCTTGTAGAGCAAACACAATTAAACGCAGGAAAAAATGTCAGTTCTGGACAACACAAGGATATTTTTTGTTATTAACAGGGAAATGTGCATTTCTCCTTCAGCACAGTAGAAGAATGTCAGAATATGGGTGTTGTAAATATCCTTCACAAGGCCCTACAGAAGTGAAGCTTTCTCGGCAAACTTTATAAACATGAAATAGCTATATCAGTGAATGAAAACCCACAGATATAATTATAGTTCATTTCTGCACACTGAGTCATCCTGACTATGGGTTCTCATTTCAGCACAATGCCCAGTCCTTTCTCCTTTTCTTTCTGAGAGGTCTGCTCAAACAGGGACTTATTCTTCCATGGATGAGCCAAGGAACTGAACAAGGGTAGGAAATAATTTTATTAAAAAAAAAAAAAAATTAGTGCTAAAAAGTGTTTCCAGAGAACAGCTAGAGGGTGTAAATTCCTGTTTCTCAAGGCAATTTTGGTTCAGGACCTCATAAACAATCTCAAGCCATAAACAGTTAGGCAGATCATTTTAAATCTTGAGTGAAAAATTTTTGATGGGGAGTGTAGCGAGAGAGCTGAACAGCCGGTGCGAGAAGAAATACAGAAGGCACTGGGGAATAAGCCTCTTACACCTCGCGCAGCTGTAGGGGAGGGATGAAGAGGAGTCTGATACAGGGACTCTTACCTAGTCGGTCTCCCAGGAGGGTCAGGGTTGCTCAGAGTTCTTGCTGGCTGACCTCCATATGCTGTTCCAGCAGAAGGTGTGACTCCCCAGGCCTGTGGAGTTCAGTTGTCCACTTTTGCATAGCTCATTAGCAGATCATATACCCAGCCTCGTGGCTTACAAGTTCTAGTGCAGCGTTCCCTACCAGCCCTCCGTCGCTGAATAAAATCCCTTCAGCCACAACCCATTTAACTAGGGGCAAACTAGAACCCAAATAAAAATGTTCAGTAACAGACACACAGCATTTCCACCCATTCTCCAGTTCAGAAATGGCTGAACAGTTTTCTTTCAGAACTGTAGGTAAATAAACCTTTAGCATGCAAATAAGTATTATTTAAACTTTAAAAAAAGTTTCTAAATGGAAATGTGCCAATTCAGCTATAATTATGATATCAACTCAGTAATATAAGTGTTTAATCCCGTCTGCGTTTAAGTCAAAAGAGCAGATTCTGATAGCTCATTTCTTCTCATTCAGAGCAGTTCTCTTCCTGATGTCAATCTAAAACCACATGAAAAGGAATGGGACTCATCTGGCTATATGGGTAGGCTGTTTAATTATTTCACTGTTCACTGTATGTGAAGCTTAAAGGCAGACTTTCTCTCTTTGATTTTCATTACTCCTTGGTGGGCTCTCCAGAGTCCTGTTATTTTTTCCTTTTGCAGTACTCTATCAAAACTTAATACTCTTTTAATTTGCCTTAGTAAAGACTATAGATTGACACTGGGAAGCTAGGCACAAGTTATTTCTAACACGCTGCTGTTGTATGAACAATTCTTCCATAAATGTGTCAATTTTTTAAATGAAAAAAAATTTCCCCCTCCACTACATCTCATGGCAGTAAGGCCCATTATTTATTTGTCTTGTTACCTGCTTTTCTCTACTTTCAAGTTTCTGTCCGATAGCTCCTGTTATGAGAAAAACCATACAGTCACTCCCTTGTCATCTTCTCCAGGCCATTCATGAGGTTACAGAACTCTGCTACCCTCATGAAAAGTCTCTTTCCTAAGCTGAGGAGTCATAATGAATTTAATTTCTCCATCTAGAGAAATTTTTCTGAATCTTTAATCATGGTTTTCTTCCCTTTCTGCTGTCTTCTTCTATGCTACAGTACCATTTCGGAAATGGAAGATACAGTCTATAGGAGCAGCATGGCTTTATAGTGAGGTATAACAACATTGTCTCCTTTATTCCTTTCCTAGTCACTCCTAACATAGTTTTGTCTTCTGACTGATTTGAAATCAGTGACAGCCAAGATTTCCTTCTTGACTGGTAGGAACTCCAGTATGTGAAGTTAAACTCTTTTCCCACATACTTTCCCCTGTATAGTTTTCAGCACTGAACTCCCATCTGCCAGTATGTTGCTCAGCAGTCACTCACTCTGAGATTCTTCTGCAGCCCCCTGTGCTTCATTTTAGTTTTTTACTTCATGATACTTGGCAATGTGAGACTATTTTGTCATTTCTTTTTAGTCTCTTTTCTAGGTCATTCATGGATACGCTGAGCAAGATTGGTCCCAGATGGATTCCTGTGACAGTCTACTGGTAACACCCTCCGCTGTGAAATGTTTTTTTTTTTTCTTTCGCATAGTATGGAATAGCTCCATGGCTAGTTCAGGTCAGCTGTCCCAGCTGTGCCCCCTCCCAGGTTCCTGTGTGTTATGGGTTTGTGTGGTGCGGTTTTCCTCGGTGGCAGGGGAGGGGGGCTGCAGAGGCGGCCCCTTTAAGAAGTTGCTGGAAGAAGTCGCCGCCCCAAAATGTCGGACCCGCGCGCCAAAATGTCGGACCCGCCTCTAGGCGGGGAGTGACGGTGGTAGCGCCTCTGGGAAACATATTTAAGAAGGGGAACCGGTAGTGGGGGGGGGAAACCTGAGAGGAACATCGCTGCCGACACTGGAATCATGGAAGTGGAGGGGGAGGAGGAGGAGCCTGAGGAGGCTGATGGCCCTGCAGCCCAGGGGGGTGAACGGTGGAGCGGAAGCTCCCGAAGGTGGCCGTAACCCCATGGTAAAAACCGCGCTGAAGCAGTGTGAGACGGGAGAGCAGCCCGCGGAAAGGACCCGCGCCAGGGGAGTTCGGGAAGAACTGAAGCCCGCGGAAAGGATCCGCACCAGGGAAGTTTGTGAGGAACTGCAGCCCGCGGAAAGGAACCACGTTGGAGCAGGGAACGAGAGAGGAATCTTCCCCCTGAGGAAAGAAGCGGCAACGACGATGTGTGGCGAGCTGACTCAACCCCCATCCCCGATTCCCCTGCGCCGCCGGGGAGAGGAGGTAGACAACATCGGTAGTGAACTGAGCCGGGAAGGCGGGAGGGGTGGGGGGAGGTTGTTCTGATGTTTGGTTTCCCTTCCTAATACCCTTGTGTTTTGTTTTCTGTTTTGTTTTGTAGTCAATTAAATTGATTTTGTTTCTTCCCCAAGTTGAGCCTGTCTTTTGCCCGTGACCATAAGTGGGGAGTGATCCCTCCCAGTCCTTGTCTCGACCCACAAGCCTGCCTTTGTATTTTCTCCTCATCCCAACGTAGCCAGGCGAGGGGGTGGGGGGTGAGTGAGCGGCTTCATGGTGCTTTGTTACTGACTGAGCTGACCTGAAACCACGACACTGTGAAAGTTAACTCTATCCCAGCTGAACCCAGGACACCCAGGACCACTTAAGTTCTTTAAGGTCCATTTGTGAAGAGCCTTGTTAAAGCTGCTTTGCATTATATGAAACAGGCTAGTGTCATACATTTAAAATGTAAGTATTCAAAATGGAGCCTTACTGACAAACTACTGAGAATTTAATTTTGAGTATATAGTCCATCAGGCTACTTAAAAAAAGGCTAAGACTAGGAACCCAATATATACAGTTAAGAGAAGAAATGACACATTTTTATACAGGTTGTTAAAACAGTTTACTAAGAAACTGATCAGTCAAAAAAACTGTAGAAAATGAAAACAGGAAAGACAAAAGACAGTGGTGGGTACTTTATATGATAAGGAAGCAAGAAAAAAATCCATTAACAAGCTGTGCAGTGAACAGGATGGTACTGTGATCCGGTGAAATGCTCTACAGCCCTCAGGCCAAGGGTGGCAGAATACCCCTGCTGCCATACAAGATGGACCAACTCAACCCTATCCGTGCAGGAGTCTGCATAATTCCATAGCCGTACCTCACTGCAAGTAATATTGTCCGGCATTCAGCCCCCTCATTCTTCCCTCTTCCCCAGGTAAATTTGTGCCTGCTACTTATTCACCACCACATTTCTCACATGCTATATTCTGCAGACAGATGCCCCACCTATTACAATCCACGGTGCTTTTTCTGTAGTGTATTTATTTCGGAATAGGATTATTTATTTATTTATGTCATATTACAAATTCTGAAAGAGCTGAGTTTCTGGTGCACTTTCTTCTTAGAAAACATCAGTGCTCTTATATTGCTCATTTGAGAAGTTTCAGTCTTGGCCAGTGTCGTGGTTTCAGGTCAGCTCAGTCGGTAACAAAGCACCACGAGGCCGCTCGCTCATCCCCCACCCCCTGGCCTGGCCACGTTGGGATGAGGAGAAAAATACAAAGGCAGGCTCGTGGGTCGAGACAAGGACTGGGAGGGATCACTCCCCACTTATGGTCACGGGCAAAAGACAGGCTCAACTTGGGAAAAAACCAAAATCAATTTAATTTACTACAAATCAAAACAAAAACAAAACACAAGGGTATTAGGAAGGGAAACCAAACATCAGAACAACCTCCCCCCACCCCTCCCGCCTTCCCGGCTCAGCTCCACTACCGATGCTTTCTACCTCCTCCCCCCCGGCGGCGCAGGGGAATCCCACCTTCCCGGCTCAGTTCCACTCCCGATGCTTTCTACCTCCTCCCCCCGGCGGTGCAGGGGAACAGGGGATGGGGGTTGAGTCAGCTCGCCACACATCGTCGTTGCCGCTTCTTTCCTCAGGGGGAAGATTCCTCATTCGTCCCCTGCTCCAACGTGGGGTCCCTCCCACAGGAGACAGTCCTTCA
>VYZV01029363.1:273937-296164 GCA_013401275.1 Pandion haliaetus | reverse complement strand
AGAGAGAGAGATAGGGACAGACAGAGAGAGAGAGAGAGATAGGGACAGACAGAGAGAGACAGACAGAAAAGAGGCAGGGAGGACTCCAGTCGCTCTCCCTGCTATGTGACAGCCCTACAGTCCATCCTCGGGGGCTCTGGGCCTCCCCCTCAACCTGGACTGGTGCTGCCCTGCAGCAGACAGACAGCCCCCCACCAAATCCCCTTGGGCCATCCCTGGCACCTGCTTCTGGAAAAAGGGTGCGAGAAAGCTGGTCCATGGGCAAAGGGCACGCTTACACCTCTGCGGAGGTAGGTGTCAAGCCAGAAGGACCCCCCTTCCCCAGCCCTGCTGTCAGGAGGTGAAGCTGCAATGAAAATAACACCTCCTCGCCAGCATATCAAAGTTCATCAGATGGTGTGTTCAGCCCCAGCTTCAGGCCAAAACAAACATTTGCTTTTCCTTTTTTCCTCTCCCCCCTTTTTCTTTCTCTCTTTTTTTTTTCCTAAGACAGTTTGTTGCAGATGTCACTAAGGCTTTGCACTGAGCATTTCCTGGCGAGCCCACAGCTGCCTCCATTAGCTCCCCATGCCCCCCTGCCCTCTCACCCTGCCCGTCGACAGCCGTGACTTCTTTGAGTCCTCATGGTTGTGATGGGGCTTGCCGACTTTGCCCATCTGCCGCTGCTGCTCGTTCACCTTCTCCCTCATAACCGCCAGCTCCTTCATGCCTGTCTTCATGGGCTTCCTCCCACCAGCTCCACTCAGGATCCCTGCAGTGCCATCCACATGGTTCTCAGCAAGGATGCTCTCGGACCGGTCATCACCATTATCTGCAGGAGACAGGGCAGACAAAGAAAGGGTCAAGCTCAGCCAGGTGCTCTCTCACACATTCATCCCATCCTGGATCGCTTTCAAGTGTGGCTGGTTACCAAGCCATAAAATCTTTGCATGCAAAAATTTTAAATTGCATTAGCCCTTTCATCTGGAAGGTGAGAATAGATCCTTTCATTCTGGAGTTATTACCACACTAAAAGACAGTTTAGAGAGCAGGGGAAATCGCTGCTGGAGTAGAAGTTCTTTCTGGTTTTTCTTTGACCTTCTAAATTACTTCCCGAAGAATGTAATTTTCCCATCAGAAGTCCAGTTGGGTTAGGGATGCCAAGTGTACTTCGGCTCCAAAACTTAAAACCACAATGATTAGTAACAATACCTTGAATCCATCTATCATCCCCCAGAGTATCTCCAGGAATACTTACTCAATATTAATGTGCTAAAATAAATTCTCAGGCCTGCTTTCAAAAATACCTTGCCTCTGTTTTATGGCCACCCTAATTTCCCTCAGAGATCCTGCCATTTCAGTGATCGTCCTTGCCATATCGTCTTTCACATCGTTTGTCATATAGTGCATTACTCATTCAGTTTCTACCTACTTCTGCAGTTGGCTGCTTCTGCTGACCATGGAACAGCCCCACGTGTCCTGGGCCCAACTATGCCACTGCTGCAAGCCACACAGCCCCCAGCTAACTCAGCCATTTCAAAATCAGTTAGCAGAAATCTGGGGATAAACACTAGAATTTTTCCACCTCCTCCACACTCTGCTTTGTTCATTTTCCCAGTTCACTGGGTGCCATTTCTGAGAGCAATCCTTGCCAAAGTAGGACGCAATGGTTGCGATGCTGCAGACACCAGTCCCTTTGGACTTTGCGGTACCAATGAGGACAGAGCTCAATTCCTCCTGCTTGCTCCAGAAGCCCAAAAGGTGACAGCTGACTCCACCTTGGTGCTTGGTCTGATCCAGCTGAGCAAGCACATCTAACACTGTAGCTGGATCTAACATTGAAGCTGGCCCTGCTTTAAGCAGGGGCTTGGACCAAGACCTCCAGAGGTCCTTTCCAGTCCAAATTTTGATTCAACCCATGCACACGCATCACCTCACCCAGGTTAAGTATGTCTCCGTATATATCTGTTTATAGGAGCTCTTCAGCAGCTCCACAGGTCCTGCACCAGTGTCAAGACTAGGCCACTCTGGTCCTATAGTGGTGACAAATATAAGTGTCTTTTAGCATAGGCCACGGAGGAACTGTAGCACCCAGCCTCCCAGCATCAGCATTCTCTCTGGCACCTCTGATTTCAGCTCTCCAGCACTCTGGAACTCAGGCACTTCTGTAGAAGTAAAGGAATCACATCAAACAGTGCACAACAGAGGGCAAGCAATGCTTTAGCTTATGTAACAATGCTTAATTTATGGATCTCTCCTGCTTCTTAGAAGACCAAGCACACAGAGCATTTACAGATTTTAACATTTCTTTTTCAGAAGCTGCATGTTTTGTCAGGGCATAGCTCTACTGCCATGCCAGAGTGTCAAAAATCATAATGGTAAGTATTTATTTCTGGCACAGCTTTCCAAGCTCTTTTCAGGTGTTACAACCTCAGGTTCACACAAGAAAAAAAATGCAAGAGTTTTGTCTGAACTTACTCAGCAAACGTGCAGGTGCCTGCAGACTGATGGCAAGAGAACGGCCCAAGTGGGCTGGATCAAAGAGCCACCCCAGCCCAGCATGCCACCCACAAGAGACCATCAGCAGCTGCTTGGGTACACACATCAGAAGGACCATTCCCAATCCATGCTGCAGACCAGCAGTAAAAGCACTTTCATGGCTGGAGACTGTATCTGACCTACAGGATTTAAAAGCCACCAACAGACCCATCCCTTAATGGATTTGTTCAATATCTTTTTGAACTTCCTTACCATTTTGGCCTCAAATCTCCCAATACCAGGATCGTCCCGCTTCCCAGAAATACTAAACACATTTGGTCTGCAGGTTTTTAGCTGCTTAGGTAGCAACTGAAAAGCAAACAAGGGGCAAAACCAATCTGGCAAAGTCCATGACTTTCCTCAATACTGGTTCCAGATGAGAACTGGGACCAGGTTTGATAGCCAGATGGGCAAGCTCAAAGTCTGGGCTGCTGCCTCGCGATTGCCGTCTGGCTGTCATCCTAGGAGCTGGACAAGGAATATTTTGAGCAGGAATCTTCTGTTTATACACCAGTCTCCCCGTTAATTAGAAACACATAGTGAGACAAGAGAAGGCCATGAGGCCGACTTCAGACAGGATCAAATGAAAAAGCACCATGCAAGAGACTGGCAAAGCTGGCCAGACTCTGATCCTCAATGAGCTGCTTAGGAGGGTTTTAGCCTTCCAACATCTTTTGTGCTCCTCTCCTTGGTGTCCCACCTAGCTATCAACAACAGCAGAACAAGCGCAGCAGCAGGGCAGCATCTCAGACACATTGAAGTAACCTGCTTAATTCAGAAAACCAATGGTGCAAACTGATGGAAAAGCAGCAAACTGGAAGCGGTGCCTTCCCCACTGATTCTCACTCCTTCCTGCCTCCAACTAAAATATATAGACATCTGCCCAAATAAGCACTGTGCTAGTAAATGAAGGCGAGCTGGTAAGCCTCTTGTCGGCTGATTCATTCACAAAACCTGCTTCTGATAATATTTTCGCTCATTTTTCTCACTTTCCAATGCTAACAAATATCAGCCCAAAGAAAACCACCGATGGGAGCAGAGTGTGCAAGCCCATGTGCATGAACACACCCAGGGACAGGGAAGATTGGTCTTGGCTCCCTGGGCACCATCACAGGAGCAAGCCCAGAGCAGAGGCCAGGAAAGGTCTAGCTGCTATCGACTGCAAGCTCTCTTCTCCAAGGCCAAGCCAGCCATGGTGAGCTATACCTTCACCCCGCTGCCAAGCTGGACTGATCCACCTGAGGCTGATACCAGAGCCCCACCACAGCTTTTCCCTCTTCCAAATCCAGTGCTGCTCTAAGGAGGAGCTCTCCTGACCTGGGCCTTGCAGGGATGGCTCAACAGGAAAGGGAGATGGGACAGAAGAGGTTGGCCCCATGTGCAAAGCACGAGCATTTCCTTCATGGACAAGCTGCATGCATGGGAGAAGGCTGAGCATCAGGTGTGATAGACCACATTTCAAGAGCAAATGGGCTGGGTAGGAACAACTAGAGTGGAAACATCAAGACTCGGGTCAGGAGAACACAGAGCATGCTGTGAGCCAAATAATGCCTTTTACAGCCAGATAATGCTTTTTAACACTACCCAAAAGGGAGCTGTGCATGCTTGCTTATGACTACCCATGAACCAGCTAAGCCACCCACCAACCCTACCAGCATGGGATGGGCAGGTATGCAATCGCCTCAGATATACAATCCTAATTTGTTTGTCACCCTGACAAACGCCCTTTTGCTGACCAATTTCAATTCACACTAAATATATCTGTGGACGGAGAGGTGCCAAACTCCAAAACAATTATGTTTTATAGTTCTTCCATTTTCTTATGGCATGTGGAAAACATCTCCTGTGCTATTTTGGATCAAAAGGTAGAGCTTTGTGCAGGGCGGGACAAGCGTGGCAGGAATCAAAGCAGATAGCTGAAGTTCTCCTGAACACTTATGTGGAACCCATGAAACACCTCTCTCCATGCCAAGAAATGATTTCTTTATGGACTTTTTCAAGGAAAATTCCCATTGGCTTCAATGGGGCGAGGACTTGGCTGAGGTGAAAGCATGTTCAAATAGCCATCAGCTAACATCTGTAAGGAGCTGTGCAGTCTCGCCAACATTTTCAAAAGCGGCTACCAATTTCCAGCGCTGAAATTTTTGGGAATCTGGTCCGAGATGTCTAGGCATCTCTGCTGAGACAGCTGAGAAACAGAGGGGCTTAAAAACAACCTGCCACTTCCAGAGCTACAAGAAGAAAAAAGCACCACACAAAAAAAGTTAACTGCCTGAAGTTAAAAATACTTCTTTATCCCTTTGAAGAGCCCCGAAGCGTATCTGGGCTGTGGGACAGGATCAAGCCAGTAGCAGTCACTTAGCACGAGAGGGCCAGCCTGTATCACGGGGAGCACACACCATGCCAAGGACCACAGCTGCCCTCTCCAGCACTTCTCCCTCCCTGCACTTGCTTTCCTTCAATGACAGCTTGCCCAGAGGGTTTCACATGCATTTGCTTATCTACCTGGGGTGTTTGCATAGTGTTTAAGTGCTGATTATGATCCCAGACCCACAGAAAGTTTCACCCAAGTGGCCTTCAACGCCCTGCCCAGAGCCCTGCTAGCTTCAGGTCCTGGCCACATCCTGGGCTGAACAGGACTTACATCTCCCTCCCACAGCACTTGTCCTTCACAGCCTGAGAGCTGACAGGGCCTTTAAACCTGACCTTTAACAAGCACAACAGCCATGGCCTGAGAATTACTTGCAGGAAGGTGGGGAAAAAGAAGACAAACCCTGACCGCAGCCCCGGTGACCTCTGCCTCATCACTCTGCAAAGTATTTCTAGGAGAGCCCTGGGCGAAGGTTCCTGTGCAATAGCTCTAGTGTGGGTGTTGTTGACCTGGAGCTCAGATACCTCAAAAAATGTTTGCCAGCAGGGATTATACCGGCATTGCAATTTCCTCACAGCAGGAGCTGCCAAGAACAAAGTCCCCCCCAGGCCCTTCCCACCCCAAAAAGGACTCGGGGTTTGCTGATTACCACTGCCAAACTGCAAAAGCACTGAGCCACAGCACAGCATCTGTCAGCGCTCAGCTGGCAGCAGAAAGGAAGTGCAGGGGCACTGGTATATGGTCTGGCCCCTGGTGTAATCAAGCTGGGCTGGATGCAGCTCTCCAGAGGCAGACAAAACCAAAGCAGTCACTCAAGTTTCACTCTTCACTTCGCATAAAAAAAGAAAAAACCCACACGACTGGGAAATACCACAAATGGAGCATGAGCAATGGGCCATGTAGGAGAGGAGGTGACAGGAGAAGGGATGCAGAAAGGATGTAAAGCAGAGAAGCCTCCCTGACCCACGACAACATCTCTCACAGAGGCCAGCCATGGACACTCAGGAGGAGCAGAAGAAAGGACACAATTACAGGGAAATCCCTCCCCAGCTCTCCTCCTGCCAATCAGCGGTTCAGGAGCCAAAGGTTGCATCTAGACTAGGTTTAATACACTTTGACAGGCCTAAATGGGGAGAAGTCATGCATGATCCCTTTCTCGACTTAACTACAGGGTTGNCCCCCCCATACCTCCTCCTGGTCCCCTGTCCCCAGCCAGCAGCCTGTTCTGCTTAGCCTCATTCAGTTCTGCTGTGACATGTGGATGTTTAAGCACTTGATTTGGTTACAGAGAGAACACAGCCAGCATTCCTGGGCAGCCCAGGGGTGTCTGTGCCACCCAGCTTTTGGGAGGGCTGGCAGGATGGCTTGTCTCCCAAATATCTCCGAACCACGGGCTCCCGTGAGATACAGAGACAGAGAGATCAGCTCAGAGCATCTCTCCACCTGCCAAGATGCTCCTCAGGGTGGGTTCCCAGGATCCTCTGCCTGTCTGCACTCCCCAAGGTTGTTTCATCACACCAACTTGCTCAGTAACAGCAAGGCAATCGCACACCACAGCCAGAAAATTCCTGCATCAGTCTAAGAGCTTGTTTTACCTCTCTGATAAGCTGTCCACAAAGCACTCAGAGCCCCTGGGGCTGAGAGCCCAGGGCTCTGCAAACACCTTTTATTTTTGCTGTGAGATCTTTTCAGCCCTTCTACCAGCAGGGAGGGCAGGACTGGGGAGGGAACAGCGTGTCCTGGCCAGGGGTTGCTTAGCAAGCTCCTCTCCCTGCCCTGAGCAGCTGGCACTGAGAGGTGATCCAAGGGGCACCCAGTGCCTTCCTTAGGTTCAGGCACCCTGCAGCAAATGCTTTATGCTCCTCCAAAGTGCCGGGGACATTGACTCAGGGCAGCACAGATTTCAGCAGCCTGCTTCGCTCTCTTTTCTCTGCCTATTCCTGGTGACTGGAGAGAGCAACTTTCCCTCCTCTATCCACCTAGGTCCAGAGCCAGAGAAAAACCTCTAACCCACTGCACAGTGCCCTATAGCACACCTGTGCCCCATCACACACAAACTCCTCTGGCACCCTGGAGCAAGCACAGAAGTGATACTGAAATGGAGCTGATGTCAGATGAGGGAAGAAGAGGGACTGAGATGCCCCCTCCCCTGGGCTTTACTTCAAACATGCCTTTTTTTTTTTCTTCTTCTTTTAAATCATGTTTGTAGACTGGTTTCCCAAGTATACAGGGCTTGTGCAATAACACAGCCTGCCTCTATGTGTTTCTGCATGTGCATGTACTTGCATGACTGCCTGTCTCCTATTAGTCCTCCTCCACCTCCCAATATATCTACAAACACATCAGCAAATGCCAACTACATCTCAAACAGGAACACAATTCTCAAAAATAGTAAGTTTCCACCATTTCATGGAAGTGTGCATCCAGGCTGAAAAGAGATAAAATAACAGGGTTTGTTTTGTTAGCTTTCTTTCCAAACAATTTGACTGATGGGCCGTGTAGCACATCACCAGCCCACTCTGTGTGGACCCAGCAGAGCACAAACCACCGCTGGGGAAGGTCTGGTCCAGCCCTCCTCCTGCCAACAGCGAGCCTGCAAGTGCTGTTTGCAACATCCTGTTCCCTCCCGCGCCAGCTGTTCACTGCGTGCCAAGAATGATAAGGGAAAACACTGTTCAGGTCCCTCAAAAACACAGGGGAACACTTCAAGTCCCCTCATTTACCCGATTTCCACTTGCAATCCTGCTTTTCTTTCACCCACTTCTTCCCCCGAGCATGGGGCTGCTGAGGATCCCAGTGCTCACCTACAGCAGAGACTCTCCAGACTCACCTAAAAGGTGAGGCTGAGGAGCCAGAGGGTCTCATCTTGTGGCTGATGGCAGTGGGTTTGCACATGAGCTTAACTTCAACATGTGTGAAGGCTCCTTGCTCAGGGGAAAGACCTTAACATATTCAGAAGGTTTTACTGAGTGAGGCTCTCCAAGCTCCCTGCCACTATAAAAGCATTCCCCCTTGTTAGTGAACCATATCTCAGCCCTTTCAACACACTTCTCCAATTAGCCCTCTGCAAAGCTGCAACCTTCCCAGCAGAAACAAATGAATTAACTTGAAAACACTTCCAAGCTTATATTAATTGCACTGCAGCTTCCCGATTTGACCTTGACCCCATCTGTGAAATCCAGAGTAGTGGCTACTTGGCCATTAGAGGCTTATGCCTGAGTAAAACAAGCCATTAACCTTATCAGGCCAAGTCTCTGCTCTCCTTCCCCAGTCACTCACATGTATCTGTGTGGTCTTCAGTGACCCAGCCATCCCAAAAATCCTGCACTAACTTCTAGTATAAGCTCGGCTACTAAATCCTCAGTTCCTATGAATTTCCAGAATGAAAACCAGACCACAAAAACCACATCATTAATTTCCTACAGGTTTTATTGTTGTGTTTGAATTACCTTTGTTTCCCCAGTTTGTTTTAGGAAACACAAGCTCATCTCTGGCAGAGTCCAAGCCCATCAGGGCTTTTGCATCCCACAGTACAGACTATGCAAGCACAGAAGAGCTTTCCTTACCCACAGCCTCCATCAGGGTGCCTGCACATTATCTATATGATCTCTGTTTGGCATTAGGATGCTGCACCTCTTTTCTGCAGGGGAGCCAGAGGCTGGCAGTCACAGCAGCTGTGACTCTTAACAAGGCCGATTCCCAGGTGTGACACTCTGCAGCCCACCAGAACAGGCTGATGAAGGACTGATGATTGATGGACACAGAATCACAAAACAAGAAACTCTTCTCTGAATTCACAGTAAACATTTCCGCCTCCCTCACACATTTTTTGAGAAAGTGTAATACACAGGACCTGTTCAGACTCTTCTCCTATTTTAAGATGATTACCTTTCTAGGTGCAGGCAGTGACCAGCAAACACCAAGTTAGCTGGAGACAGACTGTCAAAAAATTAATTTGAACCTGCACCAAGGAAAGATGTGCTACTGGAGGAAGTGCTCACATCTGTCCATTGAGGTCTTCAAACCCACATAATGTGTCTCTCTGATAGGGTGCTTTAGCTAAATACAAGACATCTTGCTCCAAGGAAAGGTGGCCAAGGGAAACTGTGTGGTCTTTATCATATGAGAAGCTAGGGGAGATAGTCTAGGGGTTGTTTCTGGCAACACCTTCTTCCTGTTCTGGCTCCTCAAGGATAGCTTAGCTCACCAGAAAGATGTCCTCTGGCCTGGAAGCCCAACTGTGCCCTTTTGTGCCTGTTCACAACCCCCATCAAGATCAACAGCTGGTGGGGAAGCAGCTCTGGACAGGGCACAACCAGAGGAGCCTACAACAGAGTATTTCTGTGCACCTTTCGGCCACTCTGCATGTAGCTTTCCCAGAAGTCTGACCTTCCGCCCTACAGAAAGGTGCAAAAGCTTCAAAATNAAAAAAAAAAAAAAAAAAAAAAAGACTTAAAACCCCCAAAAGGTCAGAGCAGTGCCCCACCCTGCCTGCAAGAGCTGTCTCTTGCCTATCTCCAGGATTGCTCCACTCCCTTCTCGGACACATTGGCTTCTCTGGTTATTATGACTATTGCATGCAAATGGAATGAACTTCAGCCATTTGTATTATTAGTTTTTAAATAACATCTCACTTTTCCACAGTCGATTTTCCAGACAGTGGCTCAGTCCAGGGCTCCCCTCACGACCCACCCAAATCTCATGGCGCATTTCCTCAAAGTCTACCTTTTTCAAAACACACTATTATTACGGTAATTCCTGCCTACCTTCTGCTCAGAAACCCTGACAGAGCCCAGTGGCAATTACCACCAGTGTCACCTCAAGGTCTGCTGGACCTACTGTCCCCATGCACCCCTCTAGCCAAGCACCAGCCCTTGAAGGCAACCCTGCATCTGCTTTTTCCCCAGGAACCTGCATTTCCCAGGGACAAAGCAAAAGCCTCCAAATAAAACCAGAATACTGAAGTGTAGGTGGAAATAAGCAGTAGCTGCTGTAATTTAGTTGTGAGTCTCTTCTGCCCACCAACATCTCCCAGCTGCCTCCAGCACTCACATAATTATCCTTCCCTCCTCATGGGGGCTATTATCAAGTTGCCATATCCCACATTTAAGGCCCAAGTTGAGCTGTTCACAGATTGTGGTTTTTTTCATTTAATGTTCAAGCTAAACAACATTGCAATTGTTTCAGGTTATGTCAAAACACTTCGTTCATCTGTTCTTGGGGCAGTATTTCACTTAGTTTTGCAGTCACTTTGCTGGATTTCTTTAACCCTTGTTTTACCCTTCTCTGAGGTAAGGGCAGAGCTGAATTTGAACCCTCATTTTAGAGTACACCATGAGAAGGGACTGGACCTGGTCTTTTATGTGTATTTATTATGCACATTTACTATGTATCTTACTTGTGCATTTACTGAAAAAAGGCAATTGCCTCTCTCTAGGCACGAAGTCTTTATTGATACAATACTGCTACTGAAGTAAACAGAAGTTTTGCCAAAATTAAGACTTGTGAATTTGTCCCACTGCTGAATGACATGCACACACACGCAGCAATGCCATGAAGGGCTCAGACTCATGGATAGGCTACCAGAGGGCAGCAATTTACTGCAGATCACCTGATCTGTAATAACTGTTTGTGGCATACAACGGCCATGCACATGCAAGTAATGCAAGTTACCTTCATGGTCCTTCAGTGACTTCCAGCCTCCAGACCTACAGCCTGCCCAGATCAATGTCACTTGGCCTTCAGAAGGGGAAGTTTCCTCCCACACAGGTGGGAGGGAAGCAGTGCACGGCAGCATGCTGTTTTGCTCTGCTGTCATTGCTTTGGTCTCTTGCCTTTATAGAAAAAGGCGCTGGATCTCACTTCGCAAACGACTCTGTATTTTGGGCCACCCATGAAGTTGCCCAAGCTCCAACCTCAGGAGTATGCCGACTCCCGCTGAGGAAAAGGCAGGAAGACAGAGTCATAAAACTGTGGTAGAGGAAGGAAGAAAAGAAAGGGGAACATCGGTCAGCTGCATTCCCAAGGAGGAGGGAGGCATTACAAAGCTTAAACAGACCACCACAAAACACAGAGCAATGGAGACAGATGTGATAAGCCAGCTACATCACTGGAAGGGAAGCTCAGATGTGCAACAGTCGGCTTTCCACTCAAACAGCTCCAGAAAGCATTTCATGTACATCCAGCCAGCACGCTCAGCACCAAGTGCCCTGGTGCGTTTGTTGTGCACATGATGTACACAGCACCCCTTCCCTGGCGGGAGGATCTGGCTACCATCTAAAGGCTTGGAAGATACCCAGGCTTATGGCAAAGAGCGCTTTAAAAGGGGGAGCTGCTGGTACATGGTGGTGGGGTGGTCCCCAAGTTAGAGCACACCACCCATGCCTGTGTTAACAAGCCAAATAGTTAAAACACTGAGCTTCTGCAAGAAAATGCCAGGGAATCCCCTGGCTTCAGGAAGGATTGACATTCACATGGAGTTTACCCCAAAATGCTGGACAGCTTCAGCTAGCTTGTGTCCTTCTCCAAAGCATCCCTGCGCATGCATGATCTAAGCCTGGCCCAGGTGAGCCTCCCCAGTCAAAACCCAACCAGCTGCTCTGCAGCAAGCATCATTCACACTGTACATTGCAGGCATTGTACAGCACATGTATAACAGGTTTTACCTGGCTTTTATCCATCTTCTTGCAGCTGAAAGCATCTCACAGCTTTCTGCTGCATTTTTGAACACCCAAATTTGCAAAACAAAATGTGGCAGTCATTTAAGGGCATGTAACTCCCCAGGCATAGGGTCTGGAGAAGGAGCACATCAAGGAGACCACCGCAATCTCCCAGGAGCACTAAGGTGGGAGGCGCTCATTAGATAAATTGCCCTGGAGAGCTATAATTAACCCACCCTCACTGCTCTCAGAGACCACCGCAACTGAAAAGAGCTGTAACCACAGCCATCCCAGGGGCAAGGGGGCAGGAGCAGAGGAGACACTGGGGAACACCAGCCCCGAGCACCCACAGACCCTCCAAGGGCTTTTATCAGCCCCCAGAACAAAAGCGCTGCTGCGCCATTCCCATCAGGAAGCAACAGGCACACGCACCCGCCTCCATCGCACTTGGTCCATAAAACTCCACTTCATTAGAGCCACTGTTGCCACATCTGTTAGTGCTTTAAAGCACGTACATCTGGCTTAATTGAGCACTTAACTTTATTGCTGCTTTATCTCCATTTTCTGAACAAGGCCTTGGGGAGAGGGTTTTGTGCATTTTGGGCTTGGGTTTTTTCCTTCTTCCTTTTTAATTTTTCCACTGAAATCCCCCCTGAAGCAGGAACAAAAGCCCCTGTGACAGATGCTCACACACTGGGGGCCGCTTTTAGGAAAGTCTCCCCTCTAGACAATGAACCCCATCCTAAATATTCTGGTTTATGTGCTCCAAAGCTTCAGACCCTCGACACACCAATCCTCCCCTCCTACTCTCCCTCTGTCCTGTCCCGCCCCTCCCCTCCCCACCCCCCAAAAAAATCAGTTACTGATGGAAGGTGTTGCAGTACATGCCAGCGAGAAAAGAAAGAAAAGAAAAAGGTTTTCTTCTGCCCCTGTAGTCTCTGAAACTTTGCTTCTGCCAAGTTACAACAAACAGGAAAAGCAGAATCAAAACACAGCCCCCATGTCCCCCTCCATCCACCCAGCACAGGCTGCACTAGTGCCAGCTACCACTCACAAACAATCACTGCAAGCCTCCTCTGGCACATCCTTCCAGGTGGCCTGAACAACAGAAAAGCCCAGCTCAGGAAGCCTCTATCTAATGCATGGAGTGATTGAAATCCCTTCCAGGAAGCACAAAGGTCCTTCATGCCCCCAGACAGAGGGAAGGTTACCTGCAAGGCCCTTTGCCAGCACCTGCACTGGAAGATACTTATTTTTCCCTATGAAAGGAGAAGCCAGGCACACAGTAGCTGGGAACAGGTACTGGCTGCAAAGTTGGCTGTTTTCCCACTAAGCCACCCCAAGTGCTTCCCAGCCACCAGGAGAACAACAGGACAGGTCCCACCTGCAGGAAGGAGCTGGAGCACCACTGCTGGGCTGCAGCATCCTCCCAGGGACCCGTGCCTAGCATCTTTCCACAGCTTTCAGGCCATGATCTGGCATGGGCAGGTACCAGCAGTGTCTCTGAAGCCTGGCTTTAAAACACTGCCCCAGACAGTATTTCTCTTGCTGCAGACTGCGGCTGGGACTGCTCAGTGGGCAGCCTGGCTTTCACTGAGCACCAAATACACAGCAGATGCATTATGCTAGTTGATGCTAACATGGGATGCAACCCACACACACAGCCCAGGAGCTTTACTGCCTGCTAAAAGCAGGATGACCTGCTGAAACCGGGACTACTGCAGCTTCAGGGTAAGTGGCTGTATGAAGAGTGATGCCTCAGCACACCACCACACGTCATGGCTGTGATGCAGGAATACCCACAGTCTGTTTCACTCAGAAGCAAGCTCCTCAGTTACACCACTTGCTTTTTGTGCCTGTCAGGTACATTCCTCACCCCCACCAGTCATCTCCCCAGATGTGCTGCCCTGACTGTCAGCTACTTGTTCTCCTGCCCCCCACCCACAAGGGAGTCCTGTTCAGCCAGTGTCACACCTTGTAAGCTCTGGCTTTCAACTCTTCAGTGGAAGCAGGCGTCAATGTCCTGCCTGTCCCCCTTCCTACGAGAGTAAGATATTCAAAGCACTGTCAGTTTTCCCAATGCTGTGTTCCAGTTTGATTTCATGCTGCAGTGCCTAGTCCAACCGCCTTTTATCCCCACTGCTTAATATCTTTTCTCAGATGTCTGAACACAAAAGCCACCCTTGAAGTGAGCAAAAAGCAAGGCATACTAGCAGCAGCTGAATGAGCTCCCCTGGTTCTTCCTGCCCCAGTCCAACAAGACTTCAAGCCCAGGAGAAGAAATATCTGAATAGTGAAGTGAAAGAGGGTCAAAACATAATTAAGCTCTGCACTTCCTATCCTAAACTGTTCGTGGGCATTGCTGTGGGTTTGGGAATTACTCAGGCACTCTTGTTTCACTGGAGAGGAAAACAGTCCTGTCTGTAACAAGACAAGCTATTCTGGATTCCTTGGGAGGAAGGCAGTAAAGCAAATTACAAATTTCTAAATCTCTCCCCATCTTCCTCCCTTCATCCAGCAAGGCTCATATGCACAAAGCACAGATATCTTTCCTATCAAAAAATCCCTCTTTAGGCTTTCCTACTGAACCCAGATGGTCTCTACCCATGGGAAGACTAACCCAAGTCATCCTCACAAGTACACCCCATCTTCCAAAGTTGGGGAAAGCAGAGAATTTAGATACTGCAGTGCATAAAAGCATAACCTGCAACTGGAGCCTGTGACTGCATGTGCTCCCCTCAGGGCCCACGCACCCCATGAGCTGAGTACAGCCTATGTGCAACCCATGTTAACCTGCCTTCAACTGAGAGCCATGGAGAGGGGACAGCAGAGGGCACCTGCAGCAATGCTTGCCAGCATGAGAGGGAGTGGGCTGTGGCAGTTCCTTGTGCAGAGACGAAACCAGTCACGAGTCCAAAACACAAGCTGACCATGATGCAGAGGGTCATCCACACAGAGGCTGAAGGAGGAGCAGAGCAGACCCGTCCAGTTGCACGCAGCTTGTCTGAGGCCCCAGTACATAACTCTTCTTCATGTCTCCATGCCAAGGCACCAGTATGCTCTTCCAGCAATGGGCTGCTCTCTCCATGATCCACAAGCAGCTACAGCTGTGATCAGCAGCAGGTGTTAGGAAGAACGCAAAGACTGATCTTTTCCTCTGCTTCTGGAAACCAATGGCATAGGGACTTCCCAAGCCAGAAGCTGCACATGGATCTTCATATGTCATAGCCAGCCATCCCTCTTATGAATTTCTATACTTCCTTTTAGAAGCCATTTATATCAAGGACATTTCCAACTTCCTACAGCAATGACTTTCATGGTTTAATTCTGTGCCCTGGTCCTCAGATGCCCTGCTTGATCTTTTCATGGGATGCTGAATGAAACTGAGAAATAGTGATCTTCTCATTCCTCCCCCTATTCACAATTTCATAGTTCTCCATCTCAGCCCACAGGAACAAGTCAGCAGAAAGACCTAAACATCAAAGCGCAGGTCTTCATACTCTGTTGAGGCAGGTTTTGAAGACCCATTAATCAAGGAGTGACCTTCAGAAAGCAATGTGCACCTGCTGTGTGCCACACACACCTCCATCATGCTTCTGAAATCAACTGCAGACCTCACAAGGGGCTGAAAGCCAGGACACCTCTTCTTTAAAGAGAAAGAAAAATGCCCAGGCTTTTCACAAATACAGAAGGCCTTGGCACAAGCTGAGGGCACAGGAACAAAGCCAAAGCACATGGAAAACAGCAGCAGCAGCAGTTTTTACTGCTGCCTGTCTAATTGGAGAGCCGGGACACCACCCCAGAGCAAGGGATTCATTGCAAGCTCCTGACAAGCTGCACAAGGCACCCCAACATAGGGAGAAAGCCCTCCAGTGCCACCCCCATTACTGCCCAGTGGCCCCAGGCCATCCGCACTCGCTCTCATCACGTGCTGCTCTTCCTCAAAAGCATGTTGGCTGAGCCCCAATGAAAGCACCTTCTAATGGGATTTTTCAGGTTTCAAGGATATCAGTATCTGGCACAGGCTGAAGTAATTAAGAGGACATCCAACAGACGATCTGGCATTGATTAACTGGCTATTTACCACTGAACATTACAAGTCCCACTCTAAAACTCTGCACCAAAACACTTGCTTTTTCCTAATTGTTTTCTCCTTTGCCCCATCCTGCCTTTCACAAAGCCCAGTTATGGCCCCTCTCAAACCACTCCCTTAGCCTTGCCATACTTTGCCTCACTAAATTAAACCATGATGGTGTCAGCCAGGCTAAGCTGGAAGGCTTGCTGAAGGTTAAAGGGAAAAGTCTGTTGCTCTTGGCAAACAGATAAACCTAGTTTTCACTGAACAGGCCTCAAGATGGACAGCCACATGCACTTGCAATCATCGTGTTTGCATTTGACTCTTCCTATTGAACATCAGGGTAAGAAAATCCTTGGGCTGATCTCATTTCTACCAGCTTCACTGGGCTGGTGCCTACACAGCCACAGATCTGTTCATCCTCAAGTTCTTCCAGACCAGAGACATCCCTAAAGCTGCAACAGTTGAGTTAGACTCATTTCACTACATGTCCCTCCTACATCACTCAAAGTGTGCCTGGAGAAAGAGCAAACAGGCAGCCCTGAAGGGAAGGGTTTGTAGTCAGCAGTGAAGAGTTATTGGTGGCATTTAACACCTCACACAATCAGTAATTCAAATTCTGCAGGGAGAGAGCATTCAAAGACAGGATTTGTTACAGCTGCCAAGACAGCAGAATTGGCAGGTCCCGTTTCACTGGAAGCAGGCTGGGTCCTCTGCCCCAGCAGAGCAGGACCCCATGCAGCAGGCTGAGCAAGCCCTGCTAAGTTTGTCAGCGGGTCTCATCATGTAACAGCCCAACATGCATGTAACAAAAGACCAGTGGGTTTTTAGCAGCAATTGCCGTTTCCATACACAGACCAGACTGCATAATGCACTGCACGGGCCACCTCTTCTAGACATGCCAAGCGAGTTATCAGAGTACTTCCACTCTCTCTGCATGAAATATCACCAGCAGGTATGTCCTCCCCTCTCTTTGAAGGAGAAGTAGGAAGGGTTTCCATTCCCAGGGAGCTCCAAAGGAGCAAAATGCACCCAGCACCTCCAGTATTTGGGTCCTCCCCAGCAAAGCTGTTATCACCTCTGCTCCCAATGTCCCCACAGCAGCATGGGAGATGCATGGAAAGACTAGAGATCAGTGGGGCAGGACTCTGCCTCTTTTGAGATCTGCAGAATACTGTGTAAATTGATGAGGCAGCATAAATATTTATTATTAAGGGAGTGTAAGAAGGGGAGAATGGAAACTGCTAATCAATAATGAAAAGCAAAAGTGAATAAAACCTGTAGAGAAAATTCCCCACAAGCTTCTTACTGTTCCTAAAAATGCAACTGTAATGGAGTGTCACCGAAGAAAGCAGGATAAATTGGTCAGATATTGGAAGGGAAAAAAAGCAACCTGGGAAAATCTGACTTCACCTATAGTTAAGTATATGGAGACCAAAAAGGAATTAACTCTTGCAAACACTCAACTGTTACTGAGATGAAGACTATCTACTAGATGGAGGCAAACATGGACAATCCAAATAATTACCCACTAGCACAGTTTACAAATGGGTTATGATAGCATCTCCTGTTGTGAGTGATTTTTAAAGTCAAAACTGAATGTTTTTTGTAGCGCTCTAGTCAAAACAGCAATTCACAAAGCAAAAATCCATGGTCTGAACTGGACTAGGAGTCAGGCTTGAGGATGGGATACCACCCTTCTGGCCTTAAAGCTGTGAAAAATGAACCTGGGAGCATCAGAGATGGATGCACCTCAGAAGACCTGACATCACATGGGCTGACCTCTAAACTGAGTATCTCCATCAAATAAAAGGGCAGTGCTTAGATCAGACCTGCTATTGTGGAGCTGGTGAGCATGGGATGGAGGTCTCCACATAATTCCTTACAAAAGCAGTCTTGATCAGTTGCCACGACTGATGGGGTTACCATAAATCCTTAAATCAGACAGGAAACAAGGCAGCATCAATACAATGAAACAGCCCCAGAGACAGACAAAGGAACAAACTCCTAATAGAGCATCAGGTGGTAGAAAATGTGAGGAGTCATCGTAGCAGTCATCCAGACAAGTTAACTGGAAAATGGCAGAAGGCTAATGAATATTTGGCACCAAAACAGCCATCAGCCTCCCTGGGATGTTCCCAGAATGAAACTGTAAAATGAGCCACAAATAGTCCGAAGTGCGTCCTGCTCCTTTATCCCAAAGACAGCACAGCCATGCTGGGGAGCTTGGAAGTGGGGAGAAACAAATGCCTAAAATCCAACCCTCACCAAGTCATAGGAATAAATCACACTACAGCAATCTACAAAGGACCACTGTAAGCTGGGAAAGAGCCTTCTGGAGACTTTAAAGGCATGTGACACTTCTCAATTTCTCTTCTGTCAGCCTTTGTTTCATTTGCAATTAAATTATCAGAGATGCCAGCTATCCTTTTCCTTGTTTCTGTCAGGGCTGTTGGCCTCAGACAATGTACCTGATACCTCCTCTTGAGCAACTGATTCTGTATCGAGGGCTTCCTAACTTTACCACATTATCTAGTTGATGGCATTGTACAAGGGCTTTATTTTAAAGTCTTGCCCCATTTCCCCATTGCAAATATTCACTTTTTGAGCACCTGCCACTTCTCCATTCCCCAAATACCCTTTCATTAAAAGTTTAAGGTCACAAAGTACAGATTTTCTCATTTCAGATCCCCCCAAAGCTGGAGTAATTTGGCTTGGCTGCAGGGCAAACTCTAGAGCACAAATGAAATAAACACATAGGACACTTCTGTTACCCTGAAACGCTGAGCAATAAAATTTCAGTAAATAAATACATGGAAACTCGCTTTAGGTCAGAGTATGTCATGCTGCTTGGTTTGCTACAATTAAAAATAAAATCTACTTAAAAAAAGAAAATAGACAGTCAGACTGGGGTCCTGCACCTAGGAAACAGTACTAACAAAGACAGCAAAAAATCTCCACATCTCCATTCCCTTTAAAAATTCAGTACAGTAACTTATTGTCAAACAGAATCACTGCTTTAGCCTACATCCAACTGCACTTTGAACCAAACCCCAATTCCGAGAGCAAAATTTTATTTTTAATTTGGTGGATAAATATTGATCTTTAACAACCACTCTCCCATGACAAAACTTCCCTTTTACCAAGCTGAAGGAACACTAGCATGGCAAGGTCAGCACTACATTTCCCTGAGCACTGACAAAACCTTCTGGGCCCATGAACAGAGCTGAAAACATTAAAAAATTCTTATTTAAGGAAAAAATGAAATCCTCCCTGGGATTAGTGCAATGGCCTGCTGAGGCACTGGACATGGGGCTTGCCATCAGCCACATCACACCACCCTCACTTGTGCATCTGCCCTGCCCTTGAGGTTTCACGTGGAGATGTCCTAGAAGGACAGCGCTCCAGCCAGCAGAAGATGCTGTGTTTTCTAGACTGGATTTTATTAGGGCCAAGTTATGGTATGCTGTCCTCATGCCAGCACTCTTTTCTAGCTCATGGTACTTTCCGCTCCCCATCTTTGTTCCCCTCCTGTATCTTGAGGGAGCAGCCAAGTCCTCCCCTGCCAAGCCCTTCCAGTGGCACATGCTCCCACTCACCTGGAGCTCATCCCTACACCTGCCCACATCCATTTTTTTCAAGCTCATGACTGCAGCCCAGGGCTTGCCAGCTGCTTCCAGAGGGGTTAACACTTCCCTCCCTCTGTGGGATGCTTCTCTCACAATATAGCGTAAGCCTTAGTGGTTTTTGCAAAGCAGGACCTGAGTGGCAGTCCACCCTCACCCTGGGATCAATTAAAATGTACAGGTCTGAGTTGTCCACCAAGAGATTTTGCTAGCAAAAGTCCTATTCAAAGTCTCCAAGCCTCGCCTTTCACTGCCCAGCCTAGCACTCTGTGCTGTTCAGTTTTATCCCATTCCTGACCCATCACCCCTCCACACCACTTATCCTAAAGAATTTTACTAGCTTTCTCCCTCCATGACAATGAACCTAACTCAACACAATCACAAGTACTGAACACCTTCACACCTACAGTTTCTGAGGGCCATCATTGCAAACCTGCAGCCAGGTACACCTCACTTCTTATCCCTGGGGTCTTCTGCAGCCAAATCCCACCATCCCCACACAAGCCTCTGTCACTCCCTCACCACTTCTCAAACCAACTCCCCTTGTCCCTATTTTAAGGAATATCTTCTCCCACGCATTTTTATCTACTGCTCCATGGGAGATCACACAGACCAGATAAATGATTTTTCTGAAAAGTACAGCTTATCAGACAAAAGTATTGGCTCAGCCTGGCATGATCCACATTTGCTTCATCTGCTTGGTGCTTACCTTCAAATCCTTCATTACTCTGTCCTCCAGATCTGCCAGTGTCATCCACAGCTGAGGTTGGATTAATGGGTCTGTATTTAGCTGAATCACTGCCTCACCTATGGTGATCTGAAATACTGGGTCCCTGCCTCCTATTTACCACTGTGACCTAAAAATCTTTATACATGACACAGTGATTTTTTTTTTTTTTTTTTTTTTTTTTTCCTNTTTTTTTTTTTTTGGTCCTGATCTCTTAAAAAACTGGGCCCAGTGTTCCTGGCCTCTGCTCTCCAACCAATTTCAAATCAGTTTAATCCTTTTACTTTTGTTTTTTTCCCCTCTCAGTTCTCAAGGTTTCCATGTCCTCATCCCCTCCAACTGTACTGAATGCTGAAGCAAAGTTTGATCAATACTGGAGCCATACCTAGATCATCTTTAATCTCCAGTCGGTCCTCACTGCATAGCGGCTTCAAGTCTCTTTTTATTTATATAGCTGAGAAACCTGTTGCTATTTGTTTTAATTTCCTTTGCCAGGCCTAACACAGCTTGACTTTTGGCAATTCTCATTTTATCCCTACCCCTCCTGACCTCTAAGACATTGCTTTTTTGCCGATTACTCTTTTTTTTTTCCCCATTCCTTACAGACTCTGTTTAAAGGAATAGCCTTTTTAAGGTGGCTATTCACCAGCTTCAGCAAGGAGCCCTTTCCTGCCGTGTTTTCCTCCTTTGCTCGGGATGCCTGGTCCAGATAGTTTGTGCATCTCTGAATTAGAGAGAGGCTCTGCATTCAAGTTCTCATGCTTCTCTGCCCAGATGACTTCACCCACCAGGTTTTTTCATTTTTCAAACTTTGTCCTTTCAAAGCAAGTATCCTAGTTCCAGACCCACTTTTGTTTAGGCTTCCATTTAATTTAAAAGGAATCCATTTTATGAGCACTAAGTCCAAGATTCCTCTGTACAACCAGGCCCTCCTGTAACATCAACACTAGTTACCAAAACAAAACCTAAAATAGCACCTCCATTTGCTGGTGCTGTTACTATTTAATGAAAAAATCTGGGCTATCACATCTAGGAATATCTATGTTTTACCTTATTAATACAATGTGTTTGCCAATGTGTATTCCTAGATAAAGATACATTCCTAAGTTCCCACAGCAATATTATTTTGGTAACGTTTATCTTTCTAATAATATTACAGAGATCTATCCACACAACCCCTGCCACCCCTCATTTCACAATCTGCAGGTCTATCTATCCTCCCATCGCTATTTCCCAAGGTACTTAGATGAACTGCAGTTTTCTAACCTATTTTGTGAATACCTTCAAGTGGCCCTATCACCAGGATGTCTCTCAAAACCACCAGCCCATCACAGGAACAACTGTACCAGCTCAGACCACAGGTCCACATAGCCTCATCTCCTACAGTAGACAAAAGCAGGTGGAGATCAAAGACTGTCTGAGGGGATTTTAACTCCCATTAACTTCCCTGGTCTCCCCTTGAGCACTCAATTTTGAGTGTTCACAGCATCCTCTAGAAAGTAGTTCCACAACTCAGCTGCTAATGCTATTAAAGGGCACATCCCTTTATTTAGGCAGCCTCTGATCTCAGCTGTGGTCCTCAGAAAAGACCCATAAAACACCTTCAAAAGGAGAGCTTGGAAACAAGCATTTATAACTCGCTAGATACTAGAAAACCTTGTTTCAACAGGGAGATTGGCTTTGTTGCCTGCTGTAGTTCTGTCCTGCCTCCTCCCAGCTAATCCCATGTTCAACAGATGGTAAATTCTCTCTTTCCCATAAAAGGTAATTTCCTTAATTTCACTTTTTTTGCTAACACCCTTCTCATACACAGGTAAGAATTACCCTTTTTTTCCAACAACCTACCTGATCAATCTACCTCATTAAGCTTTGAGTATTTGCTCTCAAACTGAATGTAGCTTTGAAGACTGATGTCTCTGTTCCAGATTTCAACTTGTGTACCTGAAAGCTTGGCCACCAGCCTAATAAGAGAGGCTTCCCCACAAAGCTTTCCTTGCCTATGTCTTTAGGCTACCACAGCTAGGACAACATCACTACCAGTCCACATAGTCTACATGTTAGTGCTTGGGATGTCACCAACTCTGGGGCCCTTGACTCTGATCACAGCCACGCAGACACTCCTCCTTTCTGAGGATATTATTAAAGAAAACAAAACACACCACTACACAAAAACACCACAGCAAGAACCCTTCACTGAAGACCATTTAAGTCTTTGCTACTGGTGTCCTCATCTTTGGTCTGTTCGAGATGGA
>VYZV01029363.1:240864-273585 GCA_013401275.1 Pandion haliaetus | reverse complement strand
TACACACACACACTGTGTTTCACAGTAAAGTCCTTGAATGCAGCTAATGGGGCTCTGGCCATAATCTGCTTAAAGCAGTTTACACTGGTGCAATATAGCTGACTTCAGGGAAGTCAATCCTGACACCAGGAAGGTCCCATAAACAGTCTCAGGGCCAAGTTCATGAACTGGGATTCAAGAGAATTGGATTCAAGCCCTCCTACCCTGCTTCCCCCTCCTTAAGAGACCTTGAGGAAGTAATTTTATCGCTCTACCCAGCAGTACACATCTATTAAAAAAAAAAAAAAGGGATCATAAAAATCCCATGCCTGACAGAATGACTGTTAGTATCAAGCCAGCAGATAGAAGGAAGTCCTTGTAACTATGGCAAGGACAGCCATATAGCCACACTGAATAGATATTTAGGTGCAAGTCCCTTGCTCTGACACTGACCATGGTTTTAGTGCCACATAAATAATTCCACTTTACTTTAGCACTCTGATGTCTGCACATACAGGTTAAAGTGAAAAGGGAAAAAAAAAAAGTCAGGTTTCTTTCTCTTCAGTCCTGCAAAGGCTGGAGCTGTTTAGTGAAATCTGAGAGGAAAAGGATTGTGATAGTTACCTCACCTGCCTCTCTCCAAAGATTGCCTCTTCACAAAAAGCCTCATGCACTGCAGCTGCCCAAACTGAGACAACCCCAGACATTAACCCTGAGCTGTGCATCTGACTTGCTTTTTATCTCAGGCTATGCAGATTAAACAAAGCTGATCCCAAGCACAAACCCAGGAGAAACAGCTGCCTCTGGATGCCCTGACATAGCTCCCACCCCAAACAACCCAGCAGGGTGGGGGAAATACAGCTGTTTCCCAACAGCACCAAACACAATCCACCTAACCATATCACCTTGTTATCTGCTGAAAAACTCCTATTCTTGGTTGGCACCTGGAACTGTGATTACCAAGTGTGGCAGAGGTTGGACACTCCTCAAACTCGGGACTTTCAGGAAAGATTTGGGTGCATCTTCCACCCCACCCCACCCCCGTACAACAAGAATCAGCAATTTTGCAGAAGTAATTTGCATTTTCTCAACCCAGTCATTTTTCATATCAAAGAGGCATACGTGCCAAAACACACGTGAGCCTAGGCACGTAAGAGGCAATAGTAGTCTCCAACTTGCCCTTGAGAAAAAGTCAGGCAGTAATGAGATATTTACTCATGGGGAAAAAGTTGCTCCCAGTCAAGTGAACAGCTTCAGAGTGACCAACATTTGAAAGAACCAGAAGACCCCAGGAGCAAAGTTCAGACTCTGCCTCCTAGAAGTGATAAATCTAATTCTACACCTGAGCCACCTCATCAAATGCTATTATCACTCGAGATGAACATGTTGATCTGAGGTCCCTTCAGGACAAGAGAGTCCCAGCATACAATTTGCTGAACAAACCCATTTAGAGATAATCTTGTCTCCTAAAGATGTCTTCATCAAAGAAAAACAGTCAGGCTTTAAGGAAAGAGCTGAGCACCCCTAATCTCATTGCTTCATGACTGGATTAGCTAATATAGATCTTCAGGTTCAGGTTTGAGCTCCCTCAAATCCACCTGCTCCCACTGAACCTCCTGGGGCCTGGCTGACTCAAAGGCTGCAGCAACCAGCCACATTATGGAGAAGTCCTCCATTCCAGAGCCTTCACTCTCCTTAAATGCATCAAGGTTTCTAAGTTCTCTGACATCAACACTGCACCATTGCAATGCTTACATACAGCACAGGCAAGCTGGAGCAACTGAGGGTCATCTGCTCAAGGTCATGCAGGCATCAGTGGCAGAGCTGGGAATAGAGTCCCAGGCTCCAGACTCCAGCCCTTGTTTTTTCCACAATGGATAGCGTAACTCCAGGGTTAGGCAACTTGACTTGCGCAAGTCCGGACTGGCTGCTCCTCCCACCATAAAGAATGCTTTTGCCTGCTCTCCATTGTATGGTCTGCATGGCCATGGGTTTGGAAGGAGGACAAAGCAAAGGAACAATACAGCAGTATAAGACAGCAGCCGGGTCTCTCATGGTGCCCTATCTCCTCAGTTGGTTATAATCTCTTCCACAAAATTAAATAATAAGAGGATGACTAATGACTGGAAGATCAGAGCACCTTGCTGAAGCAACACAGCAGTGCAAAGGACCCTTGCCAAGGGCAGTGAAGAATCTTATTTCATTGCCTCTATGAATACAGCAGCCATTTACTTATCTTGCCAGATCGCATCATGCCTTCAGTAGGCTGCTGCAATGAAAAGAAAAAACCCAACCATTATCTTCCAGTAATTAATGCCCCCAAATCACCTTAGTTGCTCTGAACCCATTTTCCCTTAATGAGCTAGGGCAGCTCTATGCTCTTCCACCACAGCTGTTTACAAGCACCTATAAGAGATCTCAAGCACCCAGAGAAAGCAGCATGAACAGGACCAGCCAGGAAATCCCCAGATGGCCTAAGGGGAGGGAAAAAAAGCTGCATGATGCAACTTTGTGCTGAAATAAACCTGCCCTAACCAGTTCCCATCCAGAGTAATTTCTTCCCAGGGCAAATGAATTTCTTCCTGAGACAGCTGTTTGTTCATGTACAGATGTCCAGAGGCAGCTACTTCCATGTTTCTGTTGCCTTGTCTCCACCACTTATGCCACAACATCAATTATATGTAATGTTATTTCACTCCCTGCTTTGAGCAACAACAGGTCTCCTCTTTCAGGGGAGGACACTCTTCCCTCTCCTCTTTGTTTTCCCTCCATGTTTCCACATCTTAGAGGTCTCTTCCAAACTTAATGATTCCATTCTGTTCTATCCTGGACCAAGCCTTCACTGTCTTCTGAGAGCAACATTAGTTTGTGAAACTGTCCTTCTGCTCTGATGCCAAACAACCACTAGTTCAAACCCATTCCATAATGAGGATTCCCACCTGGATGAACCTCTGGGGACTACAGCAGTTTCTGTAGCAGCTTACTCTGAACTTGAGGGTTGTGCTGTGCTGCATGATCAGGAAACTCTTGAAGAAAGGGAATTAGGCTCAGGGAGCTGAGGAAGGATAGATGTCTCAGACATCAACCTGCCATCAGCAAGGGTGGAAGCAGCAGCAGCTCTCAGAAGAATGCAGAGAACAGGAAAGAAAAGGTTTGACAAGCCAGAAAGGAACAATTGCCTTAAAAAATGGCCAGATTTCTACCAGAATACTCTTGGGTTGGGCGAGGATGAGGCCAGTTTCAGCATCTCTTCTGCCCAAAATTACAATGAACTGGTGGGTCCTCCAGGGAGACAAACCAAGGAAGCCAACTGTCCAGGGGACCAGCACAGATGAACGCTTTCCATGTGGTTCTCTGACATCATAGTATTAAAAGGTTGTCATCTCTGCCAATTTTCACACAATGAATAACAAATAGTTTAAAAGGCTTCAAAGATTATTACACCAGGCATGCAATGGAATGACTGAAACATAAGGAACATCACCACTTATGTTTAAAAACATGCTGGAAAAAAATCACCCACAGGACCCAACTCCCACAGTCAGTCTAGAAAGACTGACAAGACTGTATGTTTGCTTACCACCAGATCTTTCCTTCCCAAGCATTACCCATCCCTAAAGTCCAGCCTAGTATGGAAGCACCCAGAGTCAAGGTGGGGCTGGCAAAACTCCTGGTGCCAGACAGTAGCTGTTTGCCACTGCAGCTGGACAAGGTAGAGAAACAAAAAGGACTCAGCACATCCAACTGATGGTGCAAGACAAGCCCATGAGTCTCCAATGAATGCCTCCCCTCTAAGAGGCATAATGTCTGCAGGAAATGTGATAACACAGAATGATCCACAAGGTTCCCCTTCCAGTCCCCTGCTTTAGCTCCTCACACTCGCTGCTGACCATGTGACCTTCATGAGAGGAGCAGAGACCATGCTCACCCCAGGATAAGCTCCAGAGAGGCCCAGAATACAGACATCCCTGCAATGAGAGTCTCAGCAAGTCATCTCCCAGAGCCAGAAACACTGACTAATTAGAAACATCTTTAAATCCTCAACTGGGGAGGTGCCTGAAAAAAGCCAAAACATAATAACAATGATGATATTTGTAACTGCTGTTACTTATCTTCTCAAAATGTTGACAGCAGCTCTTAGCAAGCACACACCAGTGAATAGCTTACATGCACTAATTCTCTCTTAAAAAGCACATGTTTAACCCTCAGAGAGAGCACTTCTCCATCCCACATGCAACCTGAGGGATTGCCAAAATGATTTAAAACCCTAGCAAACAAGAGCTCTTGGAGGTGATAATCAACCCCCTCTTGTCCACACTTGACTCTCAAGGTCTGTTTCTCATGCTTCACAGTTTCCAGCTGGGATCCATCAGCAAGCTATCAATTGCCCCTTACATACAGATGAACAGGTAATTAGTAAAATGACCTAATTAATATTAATACACTGGAGTGATAGAACAAAGCTTGATTTTTAAGGTGGTGTGGGTTTGTTTTTTTTTATGTAGCTCTTTCCTGAGACTGTGATTGAGAGTTAGTTTTTGGTCCTCTGATGTCTAATACTGGCTGAGTTTCTGCTACAACCCATCAGGAGATGTGAACAAGGTACAGTCCCACCACCCAGCAACTATTTTCATAAAAGCTGTAGGAAACCAGTATCTTAAAGCCCAATCCCTCCAGTGAATTTTCTGGTTCAAAAGTTTTCGGGGTAGCCATAGAGACAAAGATAATCCACACGTGCCCACACACAAGGCTTCTTTGGAAGAAAGCCAGGCTCAAAATGGGACAGCTAGTACATTGCTTAAAAACAAGAAAGAGAAGTCTTTACTGAGTGCAAGAGCTAAACAAGGACCACATTTGCACTTTATGCCCTCCCAACAGTTAATATTGCATGGCACACTGCAGAGCTGTTAAGGGGGAAAGATCTGTACTTTGACTGTAATCAGATGCTCTAGATGCATGAAGCATACGTGCATGTGAAAGGGATCAAAAATGTAAGATTTGGGAATTCTAAGGCGTGGGGGAGAGACAAAGAACCAGAACAGTGAACCCAGCCTCACAAAACACATGCACACACTCGCCTGCACTAAGCGAAGACGCCAAGAGCTTCGGTGTCAGGTCCTGGAGCAGCACAGGAGATCCCACCTGCCCTCCCCATCCCTGGGGCTCAGGTGGCGGCACAAACAAGCGGGGACAGACGTGTCATGGAGCAGCCCGCAGGGAAGCAGAAAGCCAGTTGCTCACCTCAAAGCCTGCAGGCAAGGCTTGCTCACCACCTGCCCCCAGCTGCTGCTGCGGCAAGTGGACTTGGTCCCTACGTGCATGATGCCAGCAGGGCAGCCCCACATGGAGAAATGGGATGTTTTACTCCCAACACCATCCAGGCCTGGAGGTGTTCCCATGTCTCATGACTCCAGCACATCCCTTGTGGAGGAAACCCAGGGACAGGGCTGGATCATGCAGGAGGAATTAAGTTTGAATTCACTTAAAGCAACTTTATGACCCAAACAAAATACAGCGGGTCAGGGGGACCCTGCCAGCTGGCTGGGCTGGCCACACCACAAGTGAAGAATTCAGGGGCACCTTCTGCAAATGAGAGACCTCCCAACTCCAATGTCTGCAAGGAGCAGTATTAGCCCCTGTGCCACATCACCCAAGAGGCCTTCAAGCTAGTCAGCAATTCAAACAGTCTCACAGATTTTCTGCTCTCCTCAGGTTGGGACAGTTTTCAAGAAGTGTTGTCAAGGCTGACATACCCCTAAAAAAAAAAAAAAAAAAAAAACAAACCCAAAAAACCAAACAAACAAACAACACATATCACATCCCCAGCCTGAATCCTTCAAAAATGAGAGAGGCAGAGGGAGAGGAGTGAGAAAGGAAAAAGCTGTGTCAGGATGGAAGACACAGCACAAAGGATGCAAGCACAGGCACGTCAACAGCCCCTGGGAAAGGGGGGGCAGGAGGGTTGAAACACAGCCCAGGCCTGCTGCTTAGCAGCTGGGATTTTAACACTTGTTGCAGCAAGAGAAATTAGTAACAGAAATCAGCACAGGGAAAGATGGGGGTGTCAGGTTCAAGGCCTGTGCTACACCAAGGGAGAGCAGCAGAAGTGGTCTTTAGGGAAGGGTTGATTGGTTTTGTTCTGCTTTGTTTTATGTTTTTCTTTTAAACAGTTCTTCAGACTCCTGACCACAGTCCCAGGAGATGTACAGCCTCCCTTAGATCTTCCTATTCCACCATCTTGGTGGATCTCCAAGGCATGAAGACCCTGGAAACAAGAACAGCAAGTGAATTTTTATTATTTTCTCTGCTGGAGCTTTTAGGGAGTCGAAAGAAAGTGCTTTTGTGAATGGCAACAGCTAGCTTTGTTATCTGCAGTCTCTTCCACTGATCCTTGCAAAGTATTGAATGGGAAGACTAAAATGAAAAAAAAAAAAAATCCACATTACTCTGTCTCACAGCAGTTCAGCTCCAGCCCACATCCCAGACATTTGTACCACCACCACGAATCAGAGCCAACGTGTGTGTCAGTGCTGCCCAGGCATCACCCACTGCATGGCCCCTTCAGTGCAAGGCCACCCCACTGCTCAGACCCCCTCTCTCTGGGGCAGGGGAGTGATGGTGATCAGGAGCCACACTCGCCATTTTCTCAGGACAATCCCATCCCCATATTCCTGTTGCAGATACTCTGCAACCATTGGGCCCTGCAGCAAGAGCAAAAGCAGAGGAGCCTTCCCCTCCATTCCATCATGGTGCACACACACAGGATCCCCCCGACCCAAGAGCAGCACAGGGCACTCACAGCCCACTCCGAGAAGCCTCCAGGCCACCAGCTGAGCCACAGCATCCACCTGCATGCAGTGCTCCCAGGAGTCTCAACACACCCAGCCCCTTACTTCCACTTCAGCTGGTTCATAAGTAACTCAGGCATCTGGGGTGATTTAGGCTAAGTCATTTTGTTCCACAACTGGAGTGGAGGAAGAGCAGGCTGGTGGTCAATGGCCCTGCTTTCACCAACAGGAGAAACCTCTGCCCTGAAAGATGCTGCTGCTGCTCGTGCCTACAGACTCAAACCCCACACAGGTTCCCTGGAAGTGGAGGATTATTTTTACATAGAACTAATGAAGCAATAATCCATTCCAAACTATGATTTTTAAACTGATGCATAGCACAGGTAAGCTCCTATTTGAGATTTAACAGGTACCAGTAGCACTCAGGTTCCTATTGCAAATGGCAGAGCTCTGCTACATCAGGATAAGCAGTGAACACCTCCATCCCACATCTGAAATTGGTTGAGCAAAATAAAACACCAAGCTCAGCCACTGCCCATCTGAGCCAATATTACTGAAGTGAAGACTCCTGAGCTCTTCCCAATACCCTTGCATAGGGACCATGTTCAGGTAATGGCTGCAGAGGATCACACAGTCCTCTGCTTCCAAGTCTTCTTCCTGCAAGGAATATGAACCACTTGGAAATGCTAGCAGCTTTCCCACACAGATGCAGGGAGGGAAGCTGAGACACCAGGCAACCACAGCCTCTCAGAAAAGAATTCATGACGAAAAATTATGGCTTTCCCTCCCGGTGGAGGTAACCTTAAACTGGGAGAGACTCTAGACCCACATACTGCACCACAGCCACTTGCTCCAAGCAGATATCTTGGAGCACGGAAGGTTGCCAGATCAGGACTGCACCTACACATTAGGACTCTTTCTAAAGCACGTCAGTCAATGAAGAGACTCAGCAGGAGCCTAGCTGGGCTGGTGGACAAAAGGGAGGGGGCAGGGGAAAACTGTGACAAATTGAAAATTCAACATGGATTGCGTAACTGCATGAATAATTCCTTTCAAGCCAAAAAGGATTCCTGCAAAAGAGGTAGCTTGCTACAGTCCCTCAGCTCCACTTAATGAAAGAACCCCCAGTCAGTTGGGTGGGTTTGTCTTTTGTTTCTTCTTTGTTTCTTTTGTTCCTTCCCCCCCACCCCCAAAAAAAAAAAAAAAAAAAAAAAAAGAAAATGCTTATAACCCTGTTGCAAGCTGTAAGATGCAACTGATCTTCCATCAGCAGAGAAGATCTGGGGTACCCAACCAAACAGGCAAAACTGGAAACAGATTTCCCCACCTTGGCTGGACAAGAAATTTGCTTGAAATGGCAAAGATGCTCATTCCCTTTTGCTAGAGACAATTTTTCATTAATGAAGACAATGTAAGAGATATTCATAGGAGAGGGGGGAAAAAAGATCTGCTGACAAATACTTTCTCTAACACACTATGATTTATTAAAGCATGGGACCACTTCCCAGCAGGAAAGAGGAATTGGTGAAGCGAAGAAGGGAAGGCGGGGAAAGCAGGAGGAAAAAAAGTCCCAACAGTATGATCTACTCAAGTTAGAGTGGCATGCCCAGAAGTGGGGAAGCCCCATCTCTCAAGCTATAGGATGCAAACCTGGAACCACCCAGCATGAGGAAGTCCCCCTCCCCTGCATTTCCTGGCTGCCACAGCAGTGTTAGGCTTTTTCCATATACAAAATCTAACCGTGCAAGAATCTCTTCCGGCCACACCACCCCAAGAAATACTGGTCTCACTGTATTCCCATACAACCCCCAAAGCAGCCAAACTGACCGAGACCAAAGGCCCATTTTTGCCCTGCATCCTATCTCCTACCAGGGCCAACTGAGATGCACAGGAGGGTGCCCATACCTGCAGGACCAGTAGCCACTTCAAACCCCTAGGGCTGACAGTAACCTCTCAGCAACAGCCAAAGTGACCCTTCCTCAAAAGCAGCAGTCCCCAAAAGGGGATATGGGGATGTCCAAAGCATTTCACCTGGTAAGAATAGGAAATTAGGAGGTGGAAGAAGGGGGTAGAGGCCATCCCTGAACTGAGGGGAGCCCTTACCACTCCCTATGACTACCTGAAAGGAGGTTGTAGCAAGGTGGGTGTTGATCACCTCTCCCAAGTAACAAGCGATAGGTCAAGATGAGAAAGCCTCAAGTTGCACCAGGGAAGGTTTAGATTGGATATTAGGCAAAATTTCTTCACTGAAAGCATTATCAAGCAGTAGAAGAGGCTGCCCAGGGAAGTGGTTGAGTCACCATCCTTGGAGGTACTTAAAGGAAGTGGCACTTAAGGACATGATTTAGTAGTGGACTTGGCAGCATTAGGTTTACAGTTGAACTCAATGATCTTAAGGGTCTTTTCCAACCTAAATGATTCTGTAATTTTGGTCCAGAAAGTGCATTGTTTCCCAAGGGGGGAGCCAGCCATGCCAGGTGCAGCACTACCCCACGAGTGCATCTTGGGCACTAGCACCCATGTAGATGCCCTGATGTCTAATATGGTAGTTGAATCCACACTACAGCCTTCCTCTCCAAGCAGGCACCTAGCAGGGCCTTTCCTTCTCTACCTGGTCAGTGATTTTCACCAAACTTTCAGGAAAGAAATCATCAGACAGACCTCCGCACCACCCCACCTGCAAGGAGTTGGTCACTGGATCAAAAAACTAGTGGGAAAGGGAAAGCCTTTACAGAAGTCAGGCTAAAATGCATTATCTCCAGTGGGATCTTTAGAGCCAAGCCCACTGGCTTTGGAGCTCCCTCCTTAAAGTCCACATCATATTTTACACTATTTGCCTAAAACCAGATGCTCAACTCCCTGCCAAGCCATCCCAATCCATTGGCTTCAAGGCCAGGACTACAACCCACTCCACAGGTTCCTCCTCCCCTCCCCTGGGCAGCCCCAGCTTCTCCTCCTCTTCCCTGAAGACCAGCCCCACAAGTGCTCATTCACCGTCTTCCACACCTACCCCAGTTCCCCTTCCTCCCTCTTCTTGGTTCCCACACGAACATTATAAGCCCTAACTGCCCTCCCAGACAAATCTGGGTGCCATTTTGTTCAGGAAAGCCTGGGGATCTATCATGAGATCCAGGACCAGGCATGAAGACCAGAGAAAGGGACAGGATGGCAGGTTGGGTGGTTTGGAGGCTGCTGTTCATTGAGAGGGTGGGAGAGCACCGATCCCTTTTGCCCTGCTTGTGTCCCTATTTCGGGGTAGGGATGCGTGAAAGGGGTTCAGGACTGCCTCCTTCTCTAGCCCCTTGGCTGGAAGAAGCAATTTTGCAGCTCACTGCTTCACGTCTGCTCAGCATGGCTCTGAGCACCCACATTGCTCCCAGAGATGCTGCTCCATGTGCTCCCAACAGAACCCCACTCAAGACAGTGCTCACATGGCAGAACAAAGCCTCACCATCCTCCTGTCTGGCTCGGCTGGGGCACAAGCAGCAAAACCAACAGCCTGACCCCCGGCTCAGGAGCAGCTGTGCTGCACAAGCGCTGACTCAGGTGTGAGCAACACCAGCACAAGGGCATTGCCTGCCCTTGCCATCCAGCACCCAGACAGCCCACAGCTTCAGCCCAGAACATGCTCTTCCCCAATGAATCACACACCAACCCTGGCAAGTCCTTTCAAGACCCATCAGTCACCAGAGGGGGAAAAAAAAAATTACATGCACACAAAGTAATTAGAGGTGTAACCCTCTCCCCTCCCTCTGTGCAGGCTTAATACTCCCTTTGTCCAGGCATGTTTCCCCTCTCTAAGTTGTGCCTCAGGACAGCCTTCTTGACAGAAAACAAAGGTTAATTAATTAAAAAAAGAAAAAACACAAAGAGAAACCCCTCATTAAAATGGCCACCCTCTCAGCACAGCTCTCTACCCAGACCGGTCCCTCCTGGAAACAGAGCACTGACCCATGGCTGTGACCCCTACAAAAAAGCCAAATTACACACAGCCAACTCAGGGCTGTCTCCAGCAGCAAAGGGGTGGGAAACCACCCAGCAGAGCAGAGACACAGCAAGGTGCAAACCTGATAGTTATCCACCTCACCCACTGAAATCCCAGCCTCACTGACCATTTGTCTCCAGTTAAATTAAAGCCTTCCCCAGTAGCTTGGTGGCACACATCCTGTGACCTACTGTAGCTCTGCTACCCCCCTGCGCCAACAGCTCTTGGGAATACATCACAGAGGATGGGATATCAACTATCAAAGATGCTCTGCTCCCATACCTCCTCACCTAAGCAGCTGAAGCCATAGCAAACTTCACTTCCAATTTACCATCTGCATTATCAAATGCTTCACCTCCACAATGGAAGTCTCATTACAGCACAGACATGAGCAATGCAGGTAAAAGTCTGCTTCAAACCTGCACTCTGCAATTGCAAAAACATCTCTCCCGCATACTCATCCAATTTACCTCACACACACAAGCACTTCTGATCCTGTTAGCTAGAGAGAGGTGGTGAAAGCACACACGCATGTGCATGCTCACCAGCCAGCTCATTAAGTCTAATCAGACAGTCTTCCATGGGGAATTTTGAAATGCATATCCAGCAATTGCTGTGCACTGCTCTTTCCTCAACCCTCTGGATGTGCGAGCATGATTACTCACCACATGAAAAATAAAAACTAATACGAAACTTAAGGGAGCTGCCATACTTGCACATCAGAGGTGCACTGTAATTGAATCAGTCTTCCTACTTAGAGACAAATATGGTTGCAGCAATACAGAGAAAGAAGAACACCCAAGCCTCAGATTTGGATCCAAACCTCTCCAAAAAACTGACAATCCAGAACACCAGAAGTTCTCCCCAGTAACTTTATCAAAAGCTTACCCTGTTGACATTGTGGTGTGTAAGGTGTGGAGCCAACACACACATGCACAAGACCACCAGCACCATGAAGACAGCTAAGCCAAAGTACAAGGGACTGAATTTTGAGGGACTCAAAGAAAATGAAAAAACCTCTCCATGAACTTCTGCTATAGGAAAATTGTGGCTTCAGACCTGATATACCATGTATAGGATATATGAGGGCTAAGCACTGAAGTGGAGGGTCTAAGGCATTCCCCAGTGTTCTCAATCCCCAGCTCTGCCAATGTTCCCAGCCAGGGGCAGTTAATGTCAGCTCCAGGGATATTCCCTGTGCTCAGGACAGATGTCCGTTACAACTTCCACTTCACTGCATCAATTCATAACACAACAAAATCCCTCAACTGGCTTGTTTACACAGGGGAAGCTTAATCTCAATTCACTTTCACAGTAGAGTAGCTAAACTGTGTTAAACATGCCAACTCAATACAGAACATGCCTCCTTTGAGTTTGCCTTCTTACTTGCAGGGAGAATTCTGCTTACTTTGAACAAGGAGCATTTCAATTCTCAGTAAGGGTACTGCATTAAACCTTCTATAGATAAAACTAATCCAGACTATATAAACATCATTAATTCCTGGGAGTCCCTGGGCATCCGGACTCGGCAGCCTCCCATCACACCTAATCCAGCAGATCCCAGATGGGTTTGGTAAACTCCCAGTTTCCTTGCTGATCTGAAAGCACCCCAGCAGGTTTGACCAGGAGATGCCAAGACCATTACTCAACTGCAGCAGCCTGTGGAGGGTACTGAGGAGACAAAATAAACATCTCTTCTAGGGCCCATCATTTCTCTAAGCTATGTTCTTTGTTAGGGTCACTGGTCATCTAGAACTGCTCTACTGAAAGCAAAGAAATGGTGTCCATTGAAACCATTTATACACACGTAAAATATTAAAAATATTTCTTTTGCATTGCAGGGATCATAGTCTGGTCTCTCCATGGTCAAATCTGAACAACCAAACCCAGGCAACACACCACTTCAGACACAGAGCTGTTGCATACCTCTGATCCCAGCAGCAATAGGAACTAGTTTCACCTTCAGACCTACCTCCTTTCTGGTGAGTTTTACAAATGCTTTTAACACACAGGGGTCACAAACAACTTTAAACAGATATGAACCACTGAAAGATTAAAAGCATTTGGCACTTCAAACCCCAGCATACAGTATGGAGGCCTTCACTTGGCCAAGTGATATTCCACTCCTGATAAGGGCAATGCTGAGCTTCTCAGGACAGTTTTGCATCAGTATAAGGTCCTGGATCAGAGGCTACAGACCTCAACTGCTGTTCCTCTTTGAAAGAAGTTGAAAAACTCTCCCTTGCTGTATCATGAGTGCTCTGCCTCCAGCTGTCCACTCCCTGGTGACTTTGGATGAAGACGACCCACAGATGCAGCACCCCCAGACTGCATCACCTGGCTGCCCAGTGAGCAACACTGGGGAAAAACCTCTTACGATAGTGTGTAGCCAAGACAAGCTCCAGTCCTCCTCTCCAAAGCCTTGCACAGGACCAGCCTTGCAAGCAGGGGACAGTCACAGCCCGGCCACACTCAAGGAGCAGCTATGTTTGATGGCAACCACAGAGCCATCAGCCTTGGGAGCCCACAGGGCCAGCACAGCCCTTCTGCCACAGTGCAACGGGATTGTCCCAAATCCAGCCACACTGATGCACAGACACATCTGAGTGCACACAGGGGTATAAGTGGCTGTGTGTCTGTCTGGGCATGTGACACTGGTAATTTCATGTCAGATGCCCTGAAAACAGGAACACAGATAGGACAAGACAAAAGCCACATACCACAACTGCATAACAAAAAAGCTTCCCTAATCCTCAGATATACCTTGGGTCAAATCCAGCTGCAGGCAAGGATGATGGAAAGGCTCCCACTGACCTTCTGGGAGTTGGATATGATCTTCATGTAGATGCACTTGCATAGGGCACAGCTAGTTAAGTGTAAGGCTGGTACATTCAGTAAATTTGCAAACTTGGCAGGTGAAGCCAGAGGGTTTGCAATTTCCACAAATCAAGCTGCTCCCAGTTTTTTCACCCTTGCTCTTTCAGGGCTTAAAGACAAAAAAAAAGAAAAGAAAACAGATACACACAAAAAGCTCCTACATTAAAGTAGGAAAAATCATGGAATACAATGGAATAAAATAACCATCAGTCACTCATACTTATGACATATCCGTAGCATTTACCTTTGTTTTTCTTGCTGGCTAGGTATCTAACATCTATTCCCACTGTTGACAGTAAGAAGTGCAAGTCCTAAAATATGCAGGATGACACGTATCCAGCTAGGGTTAGTGCACACAGCTGCACTGAGCTGTTCAAATTTTATGATTATTCCAATGATACAATTTTGTCATAGACACTACAGTTTCAATTTAAAAGACATCAGAAATTAACTGTGAACTGCAGCGTATAAAGCTAGAGAATAGCTAGCTGTCAAAACAAGACAAAAACCCCCAAGCATTTTCACCAATAAGACCTTTCAGGAGAAAAATCAAGATTTCAAAGTGATACAGCCAGTAAGTGATGGAAGGCAATTGTATTTAAAAATTGTAGTAAATTGTAGCAAAGACTTTAAATAAAAAGAGAACCTGTAAAAATTGAGACACAATGCAACCAGACAGCTTAGCTGTATTACAGAGCTGGCTTGTAAAAGTGTTGTTTCAGCAAGAAAACTAAAAGAAGAGACATTTATTCCCACTACTGGAAAATACAGATGTTAGTCTTAGATTATATCCTGTTAAAAACAAAAGCTATGGGAGGGGAAAAACTTGTTTAAAGTATTGGAGTCACAACAGCTTTTTCACAGAGAGAAGCAACTTGAATATAAATAAGTGTCCAAAATAGGTCAGCACTCTTTTCTTGGCCACTAAAGTTTGATACTTTTCACTTGAGGTTAGCCTGGACGGCGGTGGCACACACGCTGCAGGGACAGAGGCTGAGCCCATGGGCAGCTCCTAGCTTGGTGCGAGCCCCAGCACTCCGAGCACAGCCCCATGGTGACGGGTCAGGGCTCACACACCAAGCATCACCAGACACTCTTAAGGCAACAGCCACACACTTTGCAGTGGTACCCATGTTTCCCCTGAGTATACATGTTTTCAATATAACCTCATTCCTGTTCCAGGAGGGTTTTGAAATGCAGTGTGTCTGCAGCCAGTTTTGAGCTTATCAAGCAAGAAGCATGATAAGAGACAGGGAGGTTTCCACAGCCCTTGCCAAGACCCACCAGCTCCATGCATTCAGCCCTGAGCATCCCAGCCACAGCCTGGCAGGGAGCAGCTCTTTCTGCCAGGGCAGCATTGGGCCCTGCACAATCCAGCTACTGTGGGCAAAGCCATTACCTCCCTGCCAGAGGTTACAGCCCCTTAAACCAAAGCAGAGAGCAGTTTTAGACCCAAAAATCAGGCCATGAGTTGCAGAGCATGCACCTCAGCTGCTCTGCCGCTGCTTCCGTGGGAGAGGCTGATGGGAGCAGTAACACCAGGCTGCAGGAGAGCCACAGGTTTTGGGGGATTTTTTTTTTTTTTTAAAGGAAAAAAAGTGAACAAGTTATTTCTATAGTACTGAGAGGCAAGCCTGCCAGTCCAGCCTCAGCAGCATTCCTGCCCAGCTCGGATTGTTTACCACCAATAAAAAGCTCATTAGTTGCACAATGCGCCTGTTAAAAATAACTCCAAAAAATCATCACTGGCAAATTAATAAGACATCAGGATGAGCAGACACCTCAGCGTGGTGTTATGGAAACCACAGAGGAGTCAGACTTCCCTCAGGAGCTTTTCCCAAGGAAGATAAGCCCAAAAAGGTCTCTCCCTTTGAGTGGACCCAGCTAATTTGAAGGGCTCAGGACCAAAATACAGCAGTCACCCAGCCAACCAGCCCAGGGTTTCCCATCAAGTGACTTCCAGAGAATGTAAACTTGCCAGGCTCAAATGCCACCAGCTAGTGCTAATGAGAGCATAAGGTCCCACTCACACAGGGGCAGCCAGAAGAGGAGGCTGCAATGCTCTGGGGCTTCCCCAAAACTTCACATCCCTGCCCAGGGTCTGATACAGCAGCAGCGACAGGTGCTGACTCAGCATACACCCCCTCCCTGGCCACCCAAGGACCTTGCTTTAAAAGCATCACTGGTATAAAACCAAAAGGAGGCATGGGGTGAATCATACACTGCCCTCCTTTAGGGACTGGTCACTTTTCAGACACCTGTGGGCACTGCTGGCACAAGGAAAAAGGCCTACATTTTCCCTATATATTTTAGCACAACTACTGTAAAAAAAAAAAAAAAAAAAAAAAAATAGCCAGCTTCCAGCTCAGTCCCTGACCAAATGAAACACAAAACTTAGCCTTGCCACCTGCCATGCACATCATTGCTCTCCAGCTAAGGAGCCCACAGCAGCACAACTCAGACCTTGCAGACCGGGCTTAGAGTGCCTTTTCTGATCACTGCCCCCAAAATTGTGCAATTCAGGGGTCATTCCAAAGCTGATCCCAAGGTTCACACAGGCAGTGGAAGGAGTGGTGGCACTGTCCCACAACCCTCCTTGAGCACGCAGAGCCGAGGACACAAGGGGAGAGGAAAAGTAAGTTCAGGAAGGCTCCACCCTGTGGGTTGCAGACAGAAGAGCTGAAGGTTTTTACAATACTGTCCCTCTTACCAAACCCCTCTGGAAACTGAGCAACCCTGGAAGCTGCTCTAAACTCAAGAGCAGTGTTGTTTTTCCTCTTGAGCCTAGCTGACTTACATGGAGGCTGCCCCAGCCAAACAGCCCCAATCCTTAGCACTGCTGCCAACCCCACCATTAACTAGTTAGGGAAAACCTGATGATACCACTTTGCACAGATGCAACCTGATTTTATTCACTGTCTCTCCCCACAATAGTGGGGTGTCTGTGACTCCTCTGCAATTAGGGTGTTCCTGCCTTTCCTCCATGGGAGCACTCACAACCCCTTCCATAAGCCCAGCCACCCCTCTCCACAGCCCCTCAAGAGGAAGCTCCTTTGGGAACATGCCAAACAGAGATACACACTGAGGACACTGCACTTGTCAAATAGGATGAGGATCCCCTTCTGCTCACAAGGTGGTAAGAGGGCACTTCAACATCAGCTGCAAATATCCAAGGTGGTGATTTAGACTGACCTTTTCACAAGATAAAGCTTTCTCTTCCCATGCCCACATAGGAGAGCAAATGTGTTTTTCAGACACACACTCCATCCTCCAGATTTGCAAGAATGAAAATGGGGTCACATGAGGAGATGAGCAAGCACTAGACTAAAGCCTGGCTGAAAATATGATCTCTGGATACAAGAAATAAAAACACCTATCCACACAGAAGGTCCACAGCATCTGCGTTAATACTAACAATTCCCCTACAGAGCCTTCAACACTGAAAATTCACAAGCAAGACCCAAATGCCAAGTCACAAAGACTCACCATCCTTAGACTGGAGAAAAACAGTCAGGTAAACCAGTCTAACAGACTTACATGCAAAGAAAGAAGAGTTCCTCTCAGCCTGGGAAGGAGAACAGCCAACCCTACCCCTACCTAACATTTAAATTCAGGTAGGACTTGATAGAGGTAACAGAGGGATAAGAGCTGCAACCAAATTAGTATCTGGTGTTTTGGCCAGGATGATGAAGAAGCTCAGCTGCTTCAACTGTGTCTCTATTTCTGTAACCTGTGTTATGATTTTAAAGCCACACTCAGGAACAGCTTTCCCACTGCCAACAAGCTCCTTCCACAATGACTAAACCAGTAACACCTGTGAGGTTACACTGAGGAAGACTTTGTCCTGTTAAGGTCCCTACCAGATATGTTTTTTTAACAAACAGTGAAGGATCTTCTTCAAACTGAGCCACCAAACCGCAGTGTGCTTCAAACGCCTCCCAGGGATGGAGGTGGATGTGGCTACATCAGAACAAGCCACAGCAGAGCTTTGCTGGACCACTCTCCGCATGGAGACCTCATCAGCCATGGCTCATGCTGGAGTGCAATCACCTTCAGCCCCACCAGAGTTACATATTTGCACATCATTTTAACTGAATAGCTTACGTCAGGGTTTCTTGAGATGCCAACTCCATCCTGAGGGTGCTTAAAATCAGACCCAACCCAAGATGGCCAGTGATCCGCTCCGCGCTCATCCCTGCTGCATCCAATGTGTCCAAAACCATTTTGGGGCAGAGGGCAGGAGAGGCGACTCCACTCCAGCACATTTCACGCCAGATAGAGTATCGCATCATCTGTGCTGCTGTAATGTGATGCTGTCAAGGTACTGTCAGCCCTGCTGCTGCAAGGCAGCGTGCCAGCACAAACACCGTGTCGGGTGCTCCGGCTCATTCAACAGCAACGCAACCATATCCCCGGGCCGGATCCAGACTGCGGCCTGCCAGCCGAGCCGGACACGCACATCTCCGGTGCTGACGGCCATGGAAACCGAGCTTCGGTTTGCTGTCGTTAAGCCATTTTTGGGTGCGGGGCTGCCCTCTGAGCTGCCGCAGGGGAAGTGGAGGTGCAAGCCCTGGGAGTTTGCAATAAAGGAGATCTGTGTGGCTGGTGAGTGCGAGGTCTCCTGGGAATGGCCCTTTTACTGGGTTCCAGATGCTGTGGAGTGATTGCTTATATGAAGGCGGGGGAGGCCTCTTTACTGTTTCTCATTTCCTCCTTTTTTGCTTCCCCCCCCCTCCGATTTCCTGGTTTTGTTCAGAAGCACAAGAGAGTCATTCATCATTTTTCTTCCAGCACAAGGAGCACTCTCACCTCCCCCTCACCCCTAAATCCCTCCCCACCAGAAAAGGGCACACGTTCGGCAGCCAAAAAGGCTCACAGCGGGGAAGGCAAAGCTCCCCGGCTCCCGCAAACAGCTCCGGCACAAAGGGCCACATTCTCAGCTGGGTTCAGTGGGTGCCAGCCCCCAAAGGGTGAAGGCCAAAACTCAACAACAGCAGAAATGCTAAGTCAGAAAACGGCTATCAGCGATGGAAGAAAGCAATTTGCACCGGTTTGAATTACGGGCGATGCAAAGCAGAGAGGAATTTGCATGCTGAGGAGACAGACAGCGCCTCAGGTAACTGCAAAAAAAGAGCTGAGATGAAGGTCTGCTTCCTTCTCAGCCCATATGCCCTGATGGTCACTCGACTCGCTGAAACCTGGGAAAGCTTTCCTTGTGGAGTTGCCCCTCCGCCTTCTGGAAACTGGATAGGCACCAGTTCAAGTGCAGTCCAGGCGCTGCATTTGCACTGCTCTACGTGACAGCAAGCCACCAGCCCCAGCTTTGGGATGGGCTTCCAGGAAAGCCCCGTTCAGTATGCAGGAGGGGGGAAAAGGGGTGGCTACAGAAGTAGACATTTAACCCATCCGGAGGGTCAACGACACCCCCAGGAAAACCTCATTGTAGGGCTTTGCTCCAACACCTCCAAGGGCCACTTGGGTTCACAGTCACACCACACTCTCCATAACTTCTTGATGGCCTTCTCCTTGCCCCATCTTGGAGGGTGAGAACCAGGACTAAAACATCTCAGTAGAGCTGTAACGGAGAACAGAAGCTCTCTCCAAATGCCTTTGAGAAAGAGTGACTAGGAAAACTCGAAATGGGTTCAAATTCTTGCACACGTTTTTATAAAGCAACTGTTCATTTGCGTGAAAACCAGGAGTGTGCAAACACCTGGGGTATGTTTGGGGCCTTTTGGTTTGGTTGATGACCTGGACAAAGGGAAATAAAACTGGACATATAGAAAATGTTCCACATTTTGGTTTGGTTTGGGTTTAATCACAGCAATAACAGCAACCAAGTCAAAAAGGTCTGCTTATGGTCAAACCGAAGGCTTCATTTTGGTGCTTTTAGAAGGAAAGGAAATGGAAGACCATGGTCAGTACTGGGGCCAGTGGGGTGGAGTGGAGCCTGTGTACCAGCAGGTCCACCAAGGAGGTGGCACAATTTCAGCAAGAACTGGAAGAGCAATGAAAACACAAGCCACCAAGAGCGTGGCCATTTGGGACAAAACTCCTCCACACCCACTGAGCCAGAGGTCCCAGGGCTCCTGCAGCTGCTGCTCAGGAGGCTCACCAAGCCACGCAGGATCACTGTGCTCCCCCAGGCTCTCCCTCAAACACCACCAGCTGCTTAGGTGAGCTGAAATGTCATCATTTGGAAAGAACCAAGTGTTACAATGCGGGAGCCCAGCGAGCCTGTGTTCACATCTCGGGCAAAGGAAGACTTCGGGGCCACTTTTCACACATCCTGGGTGACTCTGTAAAATGGTGGCATGCTCTTTGGAGCCACTTTTGAGAGTCTGGCTGTTCATTCCCTTTGCCTTCCTTAAAATGCTCAAACGGAAAACCTTTTGTGCTGCTGGTCTCCCTCAACATCTTTGCAGGCTTCTTTTGAGGTTCTTTTGTGCTCCCAAGAAGAAACGCCAATATTTCAAAGTTACCTGAATAAAACCTTATATTTTGNTTTTTTTTTTTTTTTTAATGGTTTGGCAGCCAAACCAAAATGATCAGCCCCAAGCAGGAACCAACATGTGGACTTCATCGTACTCCAAACCCAGAGCATGTCACCTCCACAGCTCCCAGACGTGCTCACGCAGAGCTCTGCACCTGACCCTCCCACCCCGGCGGGATAGCCCCTGACAGCTCCTCTCTCTGGAGCAACAGCACGTTTCAGCAGGTCTTCACCAAGCCAGACCCATCAAAATGAGCCTGCTAGAACCCCGATGAAAATATGCAAAGTATATCTGAGAGCAGGCATGGGGAGAGAAGGTGAGGCTGGCAGAAATGCAACAAGAGAAAACAAGAGGAAGAAAGAGAGCGCAGCACTTTATAGCAGGAAAAAAATAAACGTGCTGACCAAAAAAACGCAGTGGAAAAAATGTACAGGGCTCTAGGGAAAGAAACAGCAGCAAAGGAAGAAAGCAAAAGGGGCTGGGATGAACACTCTGGCCTAAATGCACATGGTCAGCATTGGTATAATGGTGCATATTTTCTTCTCGGCACCAATGAGATCCCAGAGGGCCCCCAAAAGCCTTTTGCAAATCAGGACCAAGTTTCTCCTGGGTGCAGCAGCTGCTGGATCATTCCTTACCCATTGGGCTCTTATCCCACAGAAGTCTAGGCTTCTGTTATTGGAAAGAATATTAAAATAAACTCAAAAAAATCACCAGGGGATTTTGCATGGGAGCCTTTTCAGTGTTTTCGTCACCCTGGCATCTTCAAACTAGGCAACATGCATTACCATCATGGTTTCCGTAGTGTTCGTCACTGGAGCAACTAGCAGGCTGTTCAGTCCAAGAAACTTGCTCTCTTGAGATACAATCCCATCACTGGGTCTCCCCGGTCCAAAGAATAAGTATCCCCAAGAACAACACACCCAGAAGTACCTGCCTCATCTTCCTTGACTTCCAGGTGGGGCTTTCACAGTGCAGCAGAGGCTAGACGCAGGTGCCCACAGCTGGTCTGTGCCTGGGGGCAGCAGGACCACAGTTGGGAAGGATGAGATTAATTACATGAGTAACAAAAAGCTGGATGCCAGCCCCCACCTCAGCTCAGATGACAGTACAGGGGATGCAGGAGGGAAGCTAGCAGCTCAAAATCCAGACAAGCTCCCAAATGAGGCCAGTCTTACCCTATTCCAGCTACAGACCTGCATCTTGGCCTTCACAAGGGCCAGGAAAAGTCCTCCACGTTTTCTTTAGAAAGGAGCACAACAGTGAAAAGCCCCCAGTAGGAGAGTTTTCCTTTCAGCCTGACCTGGACCGTCCTGTGTATCCGCCACAAGGGCACGGCCGCCGGGAGCCAGCTCACCCGCTCCGGGAGGAGAAAAGGGAAGTTAATTTTCACAGCCAAAAGAAAATAGGGAGTTCTTTTCAGATGGCAAGAATGTAACCGTGACATTTAGTCACTTGCTATTTCTGCTTCCTGGGTATGTCTCTCTACAGGAAAGCCCCTGGATAGAAGTCTCTACAGGCAGCACTGCAACATGTGTTTGCCCAAACTTTGGTGTCTAAACCCACTGAGGTCCCCATGCCAGCTCCTTGGGGAGCTGCAAGGTGTTCAGGGAGGTTCAGTCTCGTCCGCTCTATGCCTTGGCTGCCTTAAAACATATGCATGTGTCTAGCTGGAAAAAGAACAAACCTGCAACCCCGGCCTAAGGCCGCTCAGGGTCTGACTCACCAGCTGAAAACAGCAAAGCCCCGCTCTCCTTGCGGCATGCAAGCCAGGACACGACAGCAGCATTGCACTGCACGAGCCCCTGCACTGCGCCAGGCCGGGTGCAGAGCAGAGGGAAACCAATGCCATGCTTCCAGCTCTGAAATGCAACCATTCACCACCATCATGATGGGGAAATTGCATGTGCTCCACATTGAGCTGTGATGGTGAGCGACCCCACCTCATGGCATTGCTTCTGCAGTGAAGCTAGCACCCCTAGCCAAACTCCCCGGCTCCATCACAGGGACAGTACCTGATCTGCCATGTCCCAGTCCCTGCCACGCTGTGGCTACATGCCCTCCAGGCACTGTGCATGCTTCCACGGTTGAAGAGAGAAGAGAGCAACCTGTCTTGGGGTTACGCCAGTACAGAGCAGACTGCACGCCTTGCACAAGCCCCAGGTACTGGCATCAGGCAGTCAGCTCAGCTCGGGTCATGCCACTGACACTGCTCAGCCTGCGATTTCAGGGCTTTCCTAAGCACAGCTGTCTGTCAGCTGCTCACAGAGGTACCTTCTTCATTGTGTCACTGCATTAATTGCAGTCTTGCACTGCAGACCCTTTCTGCCGCACAGCCTGAAGTCCCACCCATTCACAGCTCGCTCTTGGACAAAATTTTGGGAACTTCCCCCATTAAAAATTTTCTTAAATCTGATGGGAGTCCTCTGCTTCAAGAGAAGAGCTGCAAAAGCTCTTCTGAGAAACTCTGCAGAGTTTCTCAGGACGTAATTTGTATGACAGTGAGCAGCCCACAGTGGGTTGTAAACACTCCCACAGGAGCATTCACACACTTAACACTGAGCTCAATGTCAGTCTTGAACATGGGTAATAATGATGGGAGACAAGCAAGACGCATAATTTAACTGTCAAAAATGCAGCTTCATCACAGGATGCCATGGAGGGGATATGCATTCAGTTGACTATCCCCACATAGGCAGGGAAAACAAAAAAGAACTGGGGGAAAAAAAAAACAGCAAACACAGTCTCGGTTAAATATTTATAAGGGGCCCACTGCATTTCAATTGCAAGCAGTTTTTTAGATCAGCTGGGACATTTCAGCTCTGCTAGGGCAGATCAGTTCCAGGGGACAGGGCACTACTGACAACCACAACCCAGAGGCTGAACTCTCCTAGCAAGTAACTCGGGGAAAAAACAGACCTGGGCAGAGTTGTGCTTCCACTGGGCACAGCCCAAGTGACAAGACCTCCCTTCTCACCATGGCTGTTGCTCCCAGACACACAAGGCAGCAGGAGGTGGGAACAGGTAGCAAACTGTATTTGTAAGAGCAACCCCAAATTGGCCTTGTACGTGGAGATCTTCCTATCCCGAAGCCTCAAGACACTGCAGTGATGTACACAGACAAGGGTTTGCTTGCCTCCCCCAGCACTTGAATCCCCACTGCTAGAAGTCAGGAGGGCAGCTCACACAACGAAGGTACCTCTGTGAGGAGCTGGCAGACCAGGCTGTGCTTTGGAAATCCCTGAAATTGCAGGCTGAGTGGTGTTGGCAGCATGATGGGTTTCCATAGCCCTGTTCCCATATCACAAGGCTCACTCCATACTCTTTTCATAAATTCCCAGTTTGTGCACCACTGGGTACCACCTAAGGCTGGATTATGGGCTTGATGGACCTTTGGTCAGGTTGGTCCACTGCCCAGTCATATGTGCACTGCCCAAGCACTGTCAGCATGGTCTGAATTTGCAAATGTCAGTTTCAGCACATGCAGGACCAGCCTAATGGCCAGGGGTTAAGGTAACAAATCCTTGAATCCAGCCTGATAAAAAGAATAAACAGAAAAATGGAGGAAAGCAATGACTGAAATCAATAACAAACATTACTAGAAAGACAGAAGCTTTCCAACTGTCTGAGAGTAGAAGAATCTATGTCCGCATTATCATTTTTTACCCTTTTCTACCAGGCACATTTTGTTAATGCTGAAAATTTTGTGTTTCAGCCCTTTGTCAGCTCAGCTGGCCTTAGTCCCTATAGGATGGGGGTCATGGTTCCCAAGAGGGCTGAGCACCAAGAAAACCAAGCTTTATACAGTGGGACCTGCAGGAACTGTACCGCCTCCCCAGCCAGCTTTGCCATGTTGAACTCACTTCATCCAAAACAAGGCAAAAAAAAAGCAAACAAGTCAAGCCCTGGTTCACAAAGGTGGGGTTGAGCAGAAAGGAATGGTTAGAATCAAAAGGAGAACCCCCTGTCCAAACACAAGTATCTGAAACAATATTTGTAAAGCAAACACCGGAATGACTGGCAAGCAGTGTGAATTTTGCACACCTGCTCCTTACCAGCAGGCAACTCTCAAGACAACATCAGTGCTTCTAAAAAGGGATTAAAATAAAAGCACACTGAGTCCACGGACAACCTTTGTTTAAAAGCCACGTGAGAGGTGATAAGTTTCTATAGGCTGATTCCCCACAAACGTAAGCAAGTGAAAGTTATCAGCTCTGGGCTCCCAAAATATTTACTCAATCAGTTATTCTGACTACTCTTGAGCAGACCTTTCCAAAGTCCCATGGTCATTTTTATGGCATACCCTTGACCAAAACTCAAATGCAGAGCACCCTTTCCCAAGGGTATTTCCAAGCACTTTACTACCAGAGAAGCAAACAGTGTCTTTGTGAGGGAGGAACAGTGCTGTGGAATCCCATCCTATGGGGAGAGGAGGCTGAAGGTGTGCAGCCTCCGCTGTGCAACATCCAAGGGTCAGATCTGAAGACTGCATCAATCTGAAACTGTGGGAGTAATTAAGAACCCTAGATGAATGACTTAAGCTGAGCAAGGGCCAAGAAGCTGAGAGAAGACGTGGAGCAGGCTGGGGCGTTTTAGTGGCTGCAGTTGATCTAAAACTTGGGTTTATATCTCATCTGGCCAAAAGCCACAGGTTGGGAAGCACGTCTGGTGGAGGATGTCGGTATACTCTGCGTGTTTCCTCACAAAGGCTTGGGATACCAGTTCTTATTTTTAGTACTATTTTTATTTCTTCATGTAATGAGTTCAGTGTTTCAGGCAGCCCTGGGGGAGCAGGAAGGACATGTCCTGTAATAAAACTAATTAATTCATGTGGAATTTCTAGCCATTATTGTGAAAGTGGCCAAATTCCTCACTCCTGAAAAGCTGCCAAAATGGCCATTAATCTGGCTGTGGTCACAAGCAGGATTCCTGTGGCCTCCTGCAACACCCGACTGGCCCCCGGGACAGAGACTGCAGAAACCAAAGTGGATGTTATTATTTCCTCACATCAACTCGCACAGCCAGAGTTTTACTAAACAAGACAGTTGCCTCAGAGGGCTCCATGCCAAATTCCTTCCATTGCCCCCAGACCAAGCATGTCCCAGTCATGTGCACAGAGGTCTGGACCTTCCTAGACCTCCAAAATCAGCCCAAATCAGGCATTTCGGCATTATTCAAAGCTCTGTGGACCAACCGTTTCCACCTGACCAGCCTTGGCCATGCTCTCAGTGACAGGTGCCCTGCAGGGAGCAGGGTACTGAATTTGTCTGGGAGATGTCAGAAGCTGTATTCCTACCACCCAGCTGGGCATGCTAGGAAGCCAAGCTTTTCAGCTCCCATCTGCAGGCAGTGGGAAGCCAGGCTCCTCCAGAGAGAAATTCCAGGCAAGAATCTCATCAACCAAAATCCCTCAATAATGCACAAGAATTAATGGAATCTATCTCACTCCCTGCAAGCTGAGGGTGACAGTAGGGCCTGGCAGGAAAAAAAAGTGTGGAATAAACTTATTTTAGTCACTAAAATCAACAACAACAAAATGACTCAGAATACCCACAGGGAGCTGACCTGTTGTGTAAGAAGGCACCATTTTGCCAGAGTCTCATTTTTCTCTCCCAGTTCTGGACTGCTTTTTACATTCCATGATGGATTAGAGGGTTAGCCTTGAAATAGCATCTCTAGTACGGTCCCACCATCCAGTCCCAGGAATGGCAATATTCCCTGAACACCACTAGAAATCCAGACCTTCTGCCCCAGATGTCCTGTGTAAGGGACTATCTGTAACGACCTGGATTTCTAACAGTCTAAACAAAATCATCCCAAAACCACCTCTGCACAAGCCATGGAGGCAACACTGTTCACCATGGCCAAAGGAAGAGTTCCCCTACCATGGTCAACCATTGCTTTAGGCCTCCTCATCCCAGTTTCCATCATGGCAGATGATTTACCTGTCCATTCGCACCACCGTCACATCAAGATGGTGCAGCAGTGATTTCCCTGCCTTTTTGTCAATCTATCTGGTTCATATGATGTTCAGAAGGAAGAAAAGTGCCCTCTACACATCAGGGATTCTATCAAACTCATGGCCATTGGTTAGTGGTGGGCACTATTCTAGAAAAAGAATGGCTGTTGGAGCCCAGTAGTGCAGAGAGAGAGAAGGTTCCACCACAGGAACATTGTCCTTGACTAGCTGGTCTAAGAGATGCCTTTTCAGAGCCTGGGATGGAGCCTGGAGCAGTTCTTCCAACCTTCAGAAAGCAGTGGTAAGAAGCTGGTGATGGTAAGGTAAGTTGTTATAGTGTTATCACTCAGCATTTTCCTCACACTGGTTTAGCTGCAAACCTAGAAGAGCAAAGCAGCTACCGTGTGGAGGGTGGATTGCAGGACCCCTGACAAGTGTCCTCAGGAAGCAAGACATAATTCATCGATGTAACTGGAATTTGTCTTTAGCATGGGCACTGCAGGGTGAGCGAGGAGGACCAGAAGGAAAAAAAAACAGCCACAGAAAGCATCAGAGCTGTTGGGTTAGCCTCACCGTGAACAGACACACAATGGTAGCCAACCACTCCAACCCTACAACCTCCACACCAAGCTCTCCCAGAGGCCAGGACCCAGAGGACACAAACCAGGCACCCTGGGAGCCCCTGAGCCAGCCACCTTGGATTATCCACAGCCTCGGTAGCTACACATCCCTGCTGGGGCTATGGGGGAGAGCCCCAGAACCAGCTCTGGGCTCCAACAGCAGGGGAGGATGGAGCCCCAGGCCAGCCACCCCTCCCACTCCTCCTCCTCATGCCATTCCTCTTTGCTAAACCCGAGTTCCTCTCCCCATTTCTGCTTGCTTTTGAAGTGCCAGATGAAACAGCACCAGATGGAGGCGAGCCGCTCGCCCGCTGAAAGCAACAGGAGACGAGCGTTTCCACATGGGTTGAGTGGGAGGGCTGCCATCGTGCTGGTCACAAACCCTGCATCTCCCCCCAGCTCAGCTTGCAGCCGAACGGCGTGCCGAGCACCGCAGACAAAACCTCCTGGTTTCAAACAGAAAATGACCCCTGAGCAACTTTCCAGATACAAATAAAGGTCAGATTCTGGCCAGTTTCACTGCTTCTGCTCTTCTGCCTTCACTGGGGCTGCTCAGGATCTGTCCTGCTCCCCTTGAGAGCAAAATTTGGGACTTCTAAAATACAGGGCACTCCCTGCCCTACAGGAGACAGGTTACACTGGGGGATACAGCCGTGATCTTTGGAGGTACCAAAAAGGTCTTGGAGGACACTCAGCATGATAAAAACACCTTCAACAACTCAGTGCACCCACCAGTGCCCCCAGACCGAACAGCAAGCATTCCTGAGACGTGGACATCAGGTGCCCACCCTTTTCTAGTTTTAAAACAGCAAGAGGAAAACATGGGCAGGTTATCAGTCAACTTCCTTACCAAGATAAGACAAGTCCATTAGCGTGGACTCGGTCTTCTACAACTAAAGAGCTGAGAACAGACTGCCCTGGCTGAAGTCTGAAAAGCAAGACCTTACGGGGAAATCTTGCTGTGGTCTCAAGCAAAAATACTAGGCATAGCTTCAAGAATTTTCCCACCATTATAGGACTACAGGATCTCCCACAGACGATGCCATACAAGTGACTGCAACAGCATGTCACTGTTGTAGGCATCCTGCAACACCTGGCTACAAGGATAAGCTGCAAGGAGGCACAAAAACTCCTCTCTAAAATTGCCTCAAGACAGTAAGGTGTTGGAAATGTTATTAATTTCAAGGGCAGAGCATTAGAAATCCCCTCATCCCACCTGAGCTGGTTTATCTGCAGAAAATTGTAAGGAAAAGCAGGGATTTCAACATGGTCCAATTCCCACCAGTGCTTTGTGTCACTCTCAATTACAGTCCAGAATGAAATACCAAGAAATTGTTCCTCGCGGCCGGCAGAATTAATGGGATCTTTGACTACAGAGAGCACCAGGCAGTGAACTTGTTCCCTTACCAGCCAAGAGGCACAGTGCAGCTTTCTTCGGAATAAAAGCTGCAATGTCAAAGGATAGTTTAAGGCTTATAAAAGTGACCTGATGTTTCCCAGTATTCCAGGCCATAAGAAAGGCACATGATTACTGACCCTTTCCTTTCTAAAACTATTTATTCCTACCATAAGCTCACGCAGCAAGAGACTTTATCTCCCCCCTGGTATCTAGCTAAATTACGTGTGAGGGAAAACACTGAACAGAAGACAATCAATAATGCAGTTAGAACAAGCTGCTGGGCTGCAGCAAACCTCCGGTAACTGTGCACTAACCCCTTTCTCTTAAGTCTTTGCCTAGGATAGCCACCACATCACATTCACTTGTAATTAGATGTCCACTCGCACACTTAATGAGGTCACTCTTCACCAGTTCGTGAATGAGAAACACCTCCCAGCTCGCTGGCAGTGATTGCTGAAAACAGGCAAAGGTGTTTCAGTCAGACTCGGTCTGCTGAAGGTAGTTTGTCTTTGTGGAAATAGGACTGGATTTGCAATCTGCTAAACTGGCAGAAAACTCATCCGTGCAGAAAAGTGAAGATTTGGTTGGGTTAACTCCCTGTCATGTCTCACCTGTGGTCCAGACAAAGACCAAGACCCGTATGACGGAGCACAAGGATGTTCAACAGGACAGGGAGGGAGTGGGATCAGCTCAGCAGGGATGAAAGGCAGCCAGGAATAATCTGCACAACATGTTAGGACCCCCAGCAAGGATTTTTCCTTCTCTCCCAAGTCCACACCAGGAGCATGCACCGTGGTTAGCCTCCAAATCCCATAGCACACAGCAAAAGGACATGTAACACAACTCCCTCTCCCAGGCAGACACGGGGCACTAATGCAGCTTTCTCCACAAGGCTGATGCCATCAGGTAAAGCCTCACTCTTCCACTGAAGGCAAACCTGCCTCTTCTGGCAGATGCAAACAGTTAGCAAGGACAAATCGGAAAGCCAAGTGCTCAGTATGTGCTGCTAAAGGACACCCTCAAAAGCTGTCACACACACACTGATTCAGGCAGCACCTCCCCAAGGAAGAGCTAGGGGTGAAGATGGGTGGAAGCACATGCAATGGCAATGACTTTGCATCCCTCTGATATGGAAAGGGTCTGCTAAGCAGCCACTGGATCAAAGTTATGTATTTCACCCTGATTGAAGGAATGAAACCAGGAATTCTTACACCTGGAAACTCAGTACACCACTAAGCTCAGCCCTCCTCCTGTAACAGAAATGCTTTAAAAGCATCTTTACCTTTTTACCTTGGCCTTCCTCTATGTCTGCCTAGAGCAAAAGATTGTCCCTGAAGGAAGCAGAGCCCCAGCAAGGAAGACAGATGTGACCATGCTCAGAAAGCTGGAATTGCCCGATCCAAGCAGAAACGCAAAAAATCTGCCAGGGAAACTGCTGTTCCCCCTAGCTCCTTAGTGCTGAACACGCGACCAGGAAAAGCAGGTACAGGAGTGCTGCTGGCCACTGGGATGAAACCCTGCCTTCACAAATTCAGTCGCATTTGTGGGTTAACAGCGACAGCTGCCCATCGGGCAGATAAATTGGCCCCAGCTAATACTGGAGCCAGGTCTAGTACAGAGCCATACACAAACACACCTCTCACATTCCAGTTTTCACTGTTTTGCCTCCTGAATTGTTTATCTCGGCTCAATTCCTGGATGTGGATAAAACAAACGGCATGGACTTTCTCACAGACGGGGCTTCTTGCCGTTCCCTTGACAAATACCATGCTCAGCGAGTATGAGCCTGAAACCCAGAGGAAAGGAAACAACTGCAAAGGGTGAGAAGGAAACAGATCATTTGCCAAAAGACAGCGTGAAAACACATTTCTCCTTTAGGCCAAAGGCTTGAAATCTTCCCAGGCTTCCCCCTCCCTCCAAACCACTGCTTTCACACCACCATCACCCCCACCACAGCAAACTCTAGTGGGACTGGGGCAGGGGGTAGCATTATTTTCAAGGCTTTATTTATTGTCTTAATACTTAGAGATGACAGCCAGCCCAAGGCCTGACCAGGTTAGCTCTTGACCAGACACAGCTGCCACAAAGGAGCTTAGAGACCTGGTCCACCTACTGGCAAAGCCCCAGAGGCAGCGAGGACAGATGAGCTGTGCGGTTTTCTCATTCACCTATCATCCTTAGAGCTGTTATTAATTGCATTTCACTTGCAATAACTTCTTCCAAGGCAAGGAGCTCTGCAGGCGTTTGGTTTATCCTGGGCAGAGCCACTGTAGTGACTGTGGACATGTTAACACACTCCTGTGGATTTGGTTCTTGCAGTTGGCTTCTCTGGTGTCTAGTGATGTCCAAGCTTGCATAAGCCAAGCTGAGTGCCTGGTTGCAGCACTCTAAACTAACCTCCCTCTTGCCCATGTGCTTCTGCCTCAAAAGGTGTCTAGCACAGGACAAGGGGTACATTCATAGCCTGGCTCTCCTCTACCCCTCACCCACTTTTTAGCAGCACAGTGCCTTCAGGACATCTACTGCTGCGTTAGAACTGGCCAACTTGACTGACAGGGTCAGAAGTTGTGGGGGCAGAAGGACAGATACACACATTCACATGCAGATCATGATGGATGCTTCATTTCCTTATAAAAGCAGAAGTCTTCCTGGCAATTCAGTGGACCTGAAAAATGCACTCATAGCATTACTGGCGTGGTTTTCAAGTTACTGTTAAAATTCCACTTATATTATGCTACCTCCAACCTCACAGTCTTCTGTGTTTTGGAGCAATATATTAAACTGTCTTTTAGCAGCTGCCTGCCAAGGGGAAATGGAGGTTTTGACATTTGACCCATAAGGAAGGATGTGTGGCATTTGGGGCTACCCAAATAAGGATTTTAGCTGGATGCTAAAACAAGCTGCGTTTTTAACAGTTAACTATTTTAATGCTGGTTTTGTATTATGGGAGTTCAAAGTGGAGTCCCTGACCAGGTGAATGAGGCAACCCCAGCCCTGCCAGTTCAAGTTTGCCTGGGGCTGCATTCTTTGCTCAGCTCTCTTTCCATTTGGAAAGGTTACTTCACACTGGCATGGACTAAAAAAACCACATTTGTTTTAATAAAGAAGTGAGATTCCAAAGCAGGACTCAGTAGCCAACAGTGGGTTCTGAGGCAGATCCCACTGAATTAGTACAAATATCCCAACAACAAAATAAAACAATACTACAAACCCAACTGAACTGCACTGGCAAAGGGAAAGAAAAAAATCCCTTAACTGGTCAGCTTTGAACAGTGACTCAAGAACCTTTTTTTCAGAGTGGAACAAGTTTTATTCCTAGGACCTTGCCTCCATTAGGAGAAAATGGATGTTCTTCAGCTATTCTCATAACTTGGGCAAGACAATTTAGGACATTTGCTGACATCGCTAAGATCTGCCATGCTCCACCTCCTAGCACAAGTTCCCACCTTGAAGCAGCACTGGAACCCTGCTGCACCTCGAGTCAGGTCATTGATGTGACAGAAAACCACTGACTTGTTTTCTGGGGCTGGCTTTCTGCAGGATTAGCTCCTGAACCAGCCTACTCTGACACAAGGTGAGAGCTAAACCCAGCAGAACAAAGGGAGAAGAGCACTGCAGCTGAGAGCTGGACAAGACCACGCAAGCTCCCGATTCCAATTTGTGATGGCCAAAGCAGAAGGCAGCATCCCCACCCTCCGGCTGAGATTGGAGAGGTCGAGAGACCCCAAGGGTACCTGAAATGCCTCTCAAAGCATGTTACGTCTCCAGGACCCATTCAGTCCTGGACCACCCTAGACCTGCTTGAAGAGAAAATGGCGATCAGGGACTGGGATGTTATCTGCCAGGACACAGACTACTAACATGATGTACAGACAGCCCTCACTCTGCAACCTGTGTCCTGGCGGACCTCGGGCACACATCATTTAGTCCACCTGCAAAACAGCATGCCATTCTCACTGAGGTGCTGAAAGAATAAACACACTCGAGACTGGCATGAACCCTGTGAGCTTTGCGCACACAACAACAGCCCTCTGTCCCCAGTTCAGGCAGTTCCAGTCAGCAGTACGTGAAGCTTGTTAGGCGATGACCTGAAATACACTGTAGAAGAGTGTGGTCCAGTGGCATCGGAACTATTTCAGAGGCCCTGATCCCTGGAGGTGCTGAGCCTCCGTCTCACTCCCACCACTGGTGGGAGTTCATGCACTCACCTCCCTGGGGGGGGGGTAGACGTTCTAAGCCTGATTTCCACAGACTGCTGCTATTTTGTTCCAACATTCCCAACATCTTCAAAATACCCAAAGCCTCTTGTGCAATGAGCAACATCCCCTGCTTCCTAGCTACATGGTGGTTTATGTTACTTTCCGCCTACAACCATTTCAGGATTGGCTTTACAGACCTAAGTGGAAGACTAAACAATGCTGGAGCCACAGCAGGAGAATTTGCAGAGTTTTATTCCTTGTTACATTTGGGCAATCCTTCTGCCTCTCATCAGGGACAAAAAAAGTTGCCAACCTCTTAATTTAGGAATAGCACGAGCTCTGCATTCCAGTCCTGAATCAGCCAAAGGAGACTTTTCAAGCTGGAAAGGGGAAAAAGGGCAAATACCTTTAAGCACATTAA
>VYZV01029363.1:214036-235396 GCA_013401275.1 Pandion haliaetus | reverse complement strand
GGGGGGGGGAGGGAAGGGGTTCCGTCGGCTCAGCTGCCCGAATTGCAGGAGGACATTAAACGTAATGATCCTGGAGGGAAAGAAACCGTACGCAGCTTGGATGTGGGAACGAGCCAGAATTTCCTGTTCATATGCCTCTTTAGTAGGTGCTCGGGCTGTTCTCGTTTTATTGCTGTCATTTTCTTTGTCCGCCACCGAAGCAATAATGCTGGTGCAGATACAATGGATCAGATGTTCCCCCTGCCCCTGCTGCTGCAGCCCTCAGCCGGGAGACCTCTCTGTGCCGCTCTCCAACTCGAACAGAACAATAAAGAAGATTTTACAGCTGTTGTGGGGATGGGGGGAGGTGGGGAGGCAGAGGGAAAACAGCTTGAGTGCCCGTGGCCAGCTATAATTTCTCCAGTGGGTCTTTGCTGACAGTTTTAGGATTAACAAGTGAGCTCTGTTCCCAGGCATTTACCCCTCTGGATAAGCTGGCCTGTTTGTTCTCAAGGGTTTATTTTACCCTACAAAATATGGCATTGCCAAACAGATGTAGGCTTGTTCCTAGAAAGGCAAGTTATAGCTGAAGCTGCATCTCACAGAGGCTTTAGCCCTTGGAATTGTTTGGAAATGCTACAGTATACCTCCAACCCTTTTCAGGGCAGTTTTTTCCCACAGACGTGCTGGTCGATTCTTTTATGGCTCTGTCCTTTGTCAAGGATGAATTAGGAAAAATAAACTTGCAAACAAAAAGTGGAGGCCCAGCATGGAGATCCTCATGCTCCCAATGATTCAGACGTATTTTACAGCTCTGGATGTCAGGAGGGAGAAAACAATGTGTTCTCCTGCTTTTTTCTTTCCCTCATTTTTAGTTCGGTGGGTAATGGAGGGCGGGGGGAAGAAAGAAAAAAAAAAGAACAAAGAAGAATAAAACAGTTTTATTATTTTTAAAGGACTCCTTTTCAATACAGTGACACAAAGTGCTTTACGGTGAGTATTAGAGAAAGCCTCCCATGTCCCAGAGCTGGCATGGTAAGGGGCAGGTGATGAGGAAGGGAAGGCTGCAAGAAGGAAGGCTGCGAGGATGTGTGCTGGGCCTGATGTGAGTATTTGGTGGCCAGCACCTTGCTTTCTCCCTAGAGATTCAGCAAACTTCGGCCATGAGTAAAGGTTCACCGAGGGGCTGGGACCTGGGAACTGCCACTGACTCACAGTGAAGCACATCAGGGCAGGACAGCAAGGGGTCTGCCCTCCCTCACCCCCATCCCTCCCCGGGGGGTGGCAGGGGGACATGCCCAAGGTCAGGGTGAGTCAGTAGTGGGGGCAGAAGGAGCTCTGCCCCGATCCTTGTCCTCTGCAGGGGGGACACCGGCTCCCCCTCACAAGGAACAAAATAGGCTTAAAATCCAATTATGGAGATGCCAACTCTCTTCATGAGACCTGTGGGTTCATGGTCTCGGGCAATGCCTTGCCCTTGCCAGCCACCATGTTTTTCCCCTCAGCAGCACGTCAAGGGTGCTGCTGGGGCTTTGGGGCTGGATCCCCGCCTCGCACACTCTTGGAGGGAAATCCCACCTCACCACAAGCCCAGCTCCCCTTCCTTACGCTGGCATTTGGGAAATGGCTCCCTGTCTCCCCCGTACATGGTCCCTAGGACTGTAGGTCCCCGACATTCCAGCCCCACGCCACCTTGCCCCCCGGCCACAGGAGCAGGGACTGTGAAACTTAACCTGCCTCCAGACACCCCAGTTCAGCAGCTTTGCCCACTGGATCAGGGTGGTGGGAGTGAGCTGAGCAGGACACTGCAGGGAGGAGGGAAGCACTACGAGACCCACTTGATCCAGCCTGCCCACAGTGCTATCTGCTCCCCAAGGCAATCACGCTGAAAATGGCAAGCTTTCAAGGAAATAAAAGAATAGCCCAGAAATAAGTTGCCAACATCACTTCTTCTTCCTCCTCAGGGTTAGGTGCCCAGAGGTTTGCTGCAAACCTTACCTGAGCTTCCAGGGCATGCAGGAGGGAGCAAAGTTTCAAGTTGTGCAAGAACAGATTTTGCCTGCCCACCAGGCTCTGTCAGCAGAAGTGGTTGAACAGGGAAGCAGGAATGGTTCTCATCCAAAATGAAGCTCATGTTTTCTCACCTGGAGGAATGAGCAGGTTCTGAGCACTCCCCCTGCTCCCGCATGAGGCAGGGACAGAGCTGCAACACCTGGGTTGTTGTGGCACGTCTCCCCAGCACACCCTCTGCCTGTCCCTACCCTCCAGCCTTCACTCCTGGTGGTGACTCGCTTTTGTTTGCCCTGAGGTTACACCTCAGCCTCATGTCCTCCCCCCCCCGCCCAAAACTCATCCAGCATGTTTCATGCTTCCCTCAGCGCTTGCTCTCTGGAGTTTCGTTGGCTCTGGTGTGAGGAGCAAAGGTACCCCATGAGGTCCTGCAGCTGTGATCCACACCCTTAGCTCTTCTGCTCCACAGGTCACACTCAGAGGTAGGTCTGAACCTGCCTGATGCCCTAGGCCCCCCTCTCCATCCTCTAATTGTTTTCCCCAGGTGCATCAGCCCAGCAAGGGTTCAGATGTCAGCAGAAGAGTCAATTATAGGCCACTTTCTTTACATTTACCCTATCTGAGATATTTTTGGAGCAGCCCTAAACACATTATCTACAAGGCTGATCCAGTAATTACAAATGCTTTGTCCAGGCTAGTTTGTTTAGGTTTCTGCAGCACTGATTAGAGATTAGCAGAGCTAAAACCACCCATTAGCTGGAAGGCATAAAGCAGTGGTGGTTTTCAGGCTCAGGGTCCAGGTGCTTCGTACCTGCCTGTCTCCCAGGCACCGCCAATCTCCAGCGAGGGTGCAGGGGAGGGAGGCAGGGCACCATGAGTTTGTTTGGTCTGCAGTTGCCATACATAGCAGAGGTTTGTAGATTTGGACACCCCGGTAGCCAAACTCCTCGCTTAACCCTAAGCATCCTTCAAAGATGCCTTCATTAGCCTCAGGTGTACAAAGCAGTTTGAAACCAAGCAGCTGACCAGGAGGAGGTGATGCAAAAAGGGTTAAATATTGACCTAGGCTGGTCAGGCACAGTGACTTGACGTATAGGGATGATAAACCAAGAGCAGAGAGGATTTACGTGGAGATTGTCCTTGACTTCAGCAGGTACCAGCATTAATTGCTGTTGGAAGAGGCTCTGGTGAGGATGAAGGAGATGTAGCTGAGGGAGGGGAAGGAAGAGGCTTTATCTCAGTCCAAGGTAGCAGAGCATCTTTGCAGAGATATTCCTACGTTAAATAAGTCTCTGTTTGAAGTGGGCCTTGGATGGCTAAAGGACCTGGTACTACCCAGAGCTTCTGTATTACAGTTTCCCAGTTGCAGTCCTCAGGATATCAGCAGGTGACCTCTTTGCAAAGACCATAAAACTTCAGCGCCTTTTCAGCCATCACAAAATCCCAGCACTAACCTATAGGGAACGGGGATTAATACTCTCTGGGTTTGGTGGCTTACAGCCCTAGCTTCTTACCTGAGGACCTGCTCCTCTGGCCTCAGAGACCTTCCCTCTCCAGGCCACTCAACCCTGATTTCCCTTCAGTGGTAGGAGTGCTCCCACAAACTCATGGGCCTGGGCATAAAAGCCACCACATTGCTTACACCCACTGACTCTTCCATTGTGCTCTTTGGTTTATATGGGGATTTAGAACCCCTGACAAAAGTTAGATTCAAAATCTCTTTGTTTCAGTGAGTCCAAATGCTATAGGGTCTGGCTGCTCAGAGAGGGCTGGAACAGCCTCCAAGCCCGGTGACACAGTGGGAAGAGGAAACTGCCAGGATCCCCCTGACAAATATGAGAACCCAAAGATCCCTTTGACATTTACATTGACAGGCTTTCTCTCGGTGTCTGGTACCCCTTGAGCAGGGCAGCAGGATGAAAGCATTTCAAAGCACACATAGATGCTTAAGAATTTTATTAGCAGCATCAGCCAACATTTCCACTTGCTTTGTATTTGCTGTTGGAAAAGTAATAACAACTTTGGAGAACCTACTCAGGAGAGAAAACAGCTCTTTCCTAGGCACCACGCTGGGATACTGCTTTGAGTAACAACATTGCATGCAGGAATGGAGTGGAAAGGGGCTGCAGCCCCAGGAAGAGCAAGGATTGCTTACATGAGCCCATGGAAAGTGCTTGGATGGAACAGGATGAAGGAAAGGAAAGTGTGGTGCGACTACATATCAAGAAAAACTCCAGCTGCTGGTCTCTAGCTGCCTATGTCAAAGCCTCCTCAGGGAAGTAACTTTATTCGTCTCCCGGGACAAATAAAACAAGTACTGGAAAAAATACAGGGAACAGTCTTGTGTTGGCTGGGGACAAGACAAACCATTCAGCTCTTAACCCAGAGCACAGAGCTCTCCTAGGGCAAGAGAAGTATTTGAAGGTGCACCGAATACTTACCTCTAACACAAAGGAAACCCCAGCCCCCTGCAATCTCCTGGCTGTTGAGAAACAGAAGCTGCTCCAGGACTAGGGAGCACACAGGGCTGTGCTGCCTTTGACCCCTTACCAACTCATAAAACAAGAATTTCCCCAGTCACATTTCCCTGGTCCTGTGTCTGCACCTCTCTTGGGTCTGACTCATTTCTGTGGCTGAGGCAGAGGGAGACAGAGCCAAGCGCTGAGGGGACAGAGCATCTTGCAGAAACAGGTCCTCATCTCACAGCTACCCTAGCCTCAGACAAGTTCTTTCCCACCTCTGTCCCTTCTCAGTGGTAAAGGCAGAGACCACTTGTAGGGCATCTTGGGGCAACACGAACTCTGTCTTTCTCCCTCCAGATAAAAACCCTTGCCTGCCTCAGCAACAGCGCAGGAGAAAGACTGAGGAACCAACCTCATATAAATAAATGTCCTTTTCTGCTAGCAGCTGCAGATGAACATCTCTGGTGAGCATCACGGCTGTTCAACCAATAATGGCACTTAACCAAATAGCCAGCAGAAAAACACAGGGGCTCAACTCAGGATATTTAATCATATGCTTTAAAGCATGCTACCTGTCAAGGCAGGTGTGGGAGGGGGTAAGCTGGATGATCTCACTCTAGGTAACACAATGAGCCCTCCTGCACTGTTGCAGCCCTGCTGAGACAGCCAGGCAGCCTGGCAGATGGGTTTCTCCATGCAGGACATTCCCACAGCAGCAAGTCTTTCCATTTTTTGGTATGTTTATATGTACCAGCCTGTGAACACAAGCAGTGACATACAACCCACAAACAAGACCTCTTCCGTGACCTTCTGCCCAAGCATCACTGCTTGTTTCTGGCTTGCTCCTCTGGACCCTCACTGATTCCTGTTACACAGAAGGAGCTGGACTAACAAGCTCTCCTTTTCCTTGCTGACATGGACATCCTGCCAGAGAAAATGCATGACAAAAGTAACATGGATGGGCCACCACTGCCAAAGGCTGTGTATTCTTTCCACCCCAGGAAAAGGTCCCCTGGTGACCCCACAAATCAGTACCTCCTGGAGCCCACCACCACAAGCAAACAGATGCCATGCAAAGCAGAGGGTTTGGCTAGAGATCTCCAGAGGTGCCCTTCAGAGCTGGAAAAGGTTGCTTATGGTATGTTCCAGTCCAGTTTTCAGTATCTCCAGGGATGGAGATCCCACAGCCTCCCTGGGCTAAACGATTCGCCTTGTGAATTTATTTTCTTTTTATTGAGACAGAACTTCCCTCGCAGCAACTTGTCCCTGTTACTTATCCTTTCGTAGTGCCCCTCTGAGAAGAGACCTGCTCCACCCCTTCTAAAGCCTTCCTTTGGAGAGTCAAATACAGCAATTAGCTCTTGCCCTCTCTTCTCCAGGTTGAACAAACCCAGCCCCCAGCCTCTCCTCATCGCTTGCTATCACATGCTAGTTATTAACCAGGCCTTTTATTAAAGATTTTAGTAAAGATACTCACTCAGCAGTAGAGCATGATTTTAGGTTTATAGCTCTGTGTCTATTTCCAAGAATATTTTACTGGCCTGATGTACAAAGCTACTTAAACCTTAAAATGAAGTCATCTCTGCTGCAGAATACAGCTTGCTAATTAATCCTTCACAAAACACTACAGCTAAGATCTCAAAGCATGAGCACCAGCATAACCCAATGAAAGGGCAGAGGCTTTTAGGAAGATAACAGGAGGGATCCAGATCATGGGTTTGCCTGGACATCAGAGCTGCATGAGCCAAGTTCTATCACGTTGCTTTGAAAGCAAACAGACATTAAAGCCGAGGATGCTCCCACTCAAATAAACTAAATCTGGATTTTAAGTGCAGCCCCACTCTGCAAAGCAGCTCTATAAAAATGTCATTGTGGGACTTCCTGTTTATTGTCTCTTGCAGACTCCAGATGAAACCCATCCCACCAAAGAGAGCTGTTTCCTAACGAGCTTTCTGCAAATGCAGGTTCTCCTCCCTCACCCACCAGCTCTAAAACAAAGGGTCCAAATCTACCTCCCCCAACCCTATGCAACACCCTGGCTTTTGGGACTTCCACCCAGCCAGAACCTGCTAATCCACTTTCTTGCTCCGTGCTGGATCCATCCTTCTCCTCCAGTATCCACCTCTCCCATGGGTCACTCTGTCCTGGTGGGCGTTGCTGGTGTGGCTGCAGGGGGGTATGGGGAGCAGTCAAGAGCAAACACAGCCCTTATCTTAGGCAATAAACCAGTTACTCACTTTTTTACCTACCAGAACAGCTGTGAGCTGGAGTAAAGTCTACTTACCTTCATTGCTGGGATTTTTCGGAAAAGCCTAAGAGAACCAGGAGCCTGTGCACTACAGGCATTCAAAGGCAAATGAGTACCTGATTTCCTACAGCATTTTTCACTCTCCCACCCTGCAGCAAGTACAGCCCAATTCTGACCCTTAAAAGGAAGCAAATGTGCAACAACTGGTGCTGTTTTTCCACAATGTCTTTGGAGAGTTGAACAACATTTTAAATCATTTTGATGGTGCACACACACTAATTTTTCCTGAGAACAAAGAGAGAGCATCCCCCCCGCCCCCCCAAAAAAAGACAGAAATACCTGCTTCACTTCTAACTTGCTTTTTTTTTAATTTGCTGGTTAAATCTTAACTCTTAAACCTCATCCATGTCTAACAGTGAACAGTGCACATCCCCAGAAAGAAGGGGACTTTAGGAAAATTCTGTTCTGCAGCACGTGGGACTGTATACCTGCCCACTGGAACAGTATCAGGTAACAACGTGAAGGTATGGATGCACTATAGCTGTAAAGGAGCAGCAGGCACAATTTGAGCAATGTTTGTGCACACCTTGGGCAGAACTGTTCCTTGCTTATGGCAGACAGGATGGGGAAAGGGCAGCTCTTCCAGGGAATCAGCTTTCAGGACCCCAGGGCTTGTGCTCCGAAGTAGACCAAAAAAAGAGGAAGATGTCTTCCAAAGCAGCAGGAAACAGACACAGGAAACAAAAACCATACAAAAAATACTTCTTGTATCTAGCCATATTAGTAAGGCTGAAAAATAGCTAAAAATTTTGAATATAAGATGGTGCCAGGACCAATCAAGACACCAATGTAGCAAAGAATAAAATATGGTGTTACTGGCCAGGAGAAATGGCAAGATGCAGCCAGGTGAACAGAGGGAAAAAGGTTTTGGATAACGTGATCTTTTCTGCAGAGAGCCCAAAACAACCCCAGAGGATCTTCCCTGAGCAATTTGCTGCTCTGGGCCTGATGTGAGCAATGCAGGAGGGATTGCAGGGACAGGATTGCTCTCTTAGCTCGCTTGCCCTCTGCCGGATGCCAGGAGCTCAGCGAGCCCAGCCCGGTACCCAGAGGACCAGGGTTAAAGTCAGCTTTTACAGTCCAGTGCTGCATTTCTGCAGGGCTGTGTGCACTGGGAGCTGCAAGGGGAGGGAAAAGCTGAACACAAGGTATGGCAGAGCTAGAAACTGCAATGGATAGAGAATGCAATGGAGGGCAAGTTAAAAAAAAAGAAGAAACATCTTCCTCTTGCCACCTGTACCTCTCTGAATTGCCCAATGTCTCAATGAAACAAACTTTTTCTAGCTCAGGTTCTCAAGATTTAGGTCTCTGTCTTCCTGAAGGAGATTAACACTGCTTTCTAGTGCTGTATTAATGAGCCTAGAAGAGCAAGGGGTGGATGTCAAGAGGGTACTGCGATCCTCCTGTCCAAGCAGGACTGCCCTGCCCCATGGAGAGGAAGAAGTTGGGGGTATGGCTGGTGCTATGAGAAGACAACCAGCATTCAAACTCCTCCAGCCACTTAGCTACTGCAGAAACAACCCCCAGCCCAATGGCTTTTGTGGGCCAGCCAGACCCAGCAGAACATAAACACAAAAGATCTCCTAGGAAATAACTTCTGTATCTCTTAATTTCATGGAACAGGCCAGGGCAGGGAGCTGCACGGGAGCCAGCCAGGATTCCAGTATACACACACCACCAGCAGCACCACCAGCAGCCTGCACATGAGCTCCCACAAGGTTTAAATTATGGTCTGTGGGAAAATGTCAGCTTCTCTAGGCAAACTATTCACATTAAAAAAAATCAAAGGTAGTGATAAGCACCTGGAGAGGTTTGATAGCAAGCTCAGCATGCACCACATGGCACCGTAATATCTGCTCCTTCACCTGCATCCTCCCAGACAGGTAGAATCTTTCTTAGGACACCCTGCAGATCCTCCACTGCTGGGAATTCACTGGAAAACCCACCCTGGTGTGGCAGAGATGCGACCCAACCATGCGGCTTCCTATACCCAGCACTGCTGTTTTCAAAATCACCACGGTTGCCCTCTACACCTGCTTTTCTCCCGCAAAAGCAAGTAGATGCTCACAGTCCAGCATGATGGTAACCTCTCACATGAGGACAAAGGGTGTCACTGCATGGACATTGCCATTTTGCCAATAAATACAGTCATTACTCAAAGAACGGCAAAAGCACAGTGAACAGTATGAAGTGCTCGGTAAACCGGTTCACCACATTGGTCTGAACTGGGAAGAGCTGTGAGAGATCAGCCTGCCAAATCCTTCCACTGGAGTCCTTCCAAATTACCCAAGCCAGCCAGGACAGAGCAGCTTGGCTGGGAAGCTGATGGGATGGGGCCTTTGCAGGCAGCTGGATTTCCCCTGTGTCTAGACTGACTTGGGGAGGGAGGGTGGTTGCACGCCATGACTCACCCCAGGCACCTGGCAGCATGGCAGTGGCCTCTGCTCTCCCCCACAAAACCCAGCACCCAGGGTGGAGAAAGTTGTGCTCATGATCCCAAGGAGAACCAGTCTGCAGCTGGGCCTGAGTGCTGAGATGCTCCGGCTGGGGACCAGGCAGTCTGGCTGCAACCTCTGCACCTGGGTCTGAGAGCACAGGCAGACAAACCCATACTGTCACTGCTTCTGTCCATGCCCTGTTCTGTACCTAACTCATGGGACCACGGGGGACGTTACCTGAGCTTGTCCTCAAAACAGGACTCATCTGCTAGCCATGTTACTTGCACATGAACACGTGTCCCACATGAGTTCTGGAGCCCTGCAGCCAAGATCCAAGACTTGGTTCACATGCTCTGGGTGATCAGAGACACTGCTCCAGTCCTGGACAGACACCCAGAGCCTGAGCCCTTTGGCAGGTCTTTTGAACATGAGCAGGTCAGAGCTCTGGGTATCTGCTTTCAAGCCCACTGCTGAAGTGGTAGCATGGATGTCATAGCTAGCTTGCGGCTGCCACAGCCTAGTGTGAGCCCAGAAAGTCTAGCAAGGCGGTATTTCTTGCTGGGACAATAAAGCCACCGTCCCCTGGGATGGCAATAAACTGTCCCAGAAAAGAACAGCTCTGCTGGTGTAACTGGACTGGGGACTTCAGTAAGCTTAGCTAAAGCCACTCACAAATCACATCGCCCCCCCCACCCCTGACCCGCATAGCTCTGCGGGTAAAAGTCTCTATCATTGCTCTGGCCAGAAACATTAGACATAACAAATGTATTTTTAAAACAAGGGGGAGGAACATTTTTCAGGCCTAGAGGGTAGAGGATGTTGGCTTGAACTGCAGGAGAAAGTTCAAGGTCAAATCCTCCTGCATGCAAACCAGCTCCTCCGGCAATGCTTTGCAGCAGTGCCAAGTATCAGCCCCTATTCTAACATCTTCCACACAAGTACCTCTCTGCTTTGGGCGCACACGTTTCTAAAAAATATCAGGATGTGAATCAGTTCTGCTCCTAGCTGGTAAAATCCTCAAGGTAAGGACAGTGTCCAAATAATACCCGAAAACCACGTGACAGAAAGCTGCCCTTCGCACACCAAGATGTGGGTGCATCGGCCCGTGCTTCTCATTCAGGATCCCAATGGAAGCTTTGGCTTCATAATTCTTTTTATCACCTCTCTTCCAAGGCTGGGACAGACAGATGGCCAGGTGGACAAGCAGATCATACATCAGTAAAATGGATCACATTTTGAGCGCCTCTGACTTTTCACCATGGCTTCATCCCACTGGGAAGCCAACCTGAAAGACCCTGGACCACTCTCAAGGGACACCTATCCAAAACCCCTTTCCCAACACAGATTGCCCAAAGCCTGATTATTTGTAGCAATTGTCTTGACCAAGCAAAGGGCTACTTTGTGGATTGAGCTCCAGTCAGCTGACAAAAGCAAGAGCTAAAACCAGACTGAAGTCCTGTCTTGGGCCTCACTGCCAACAGATGTAGTTTTATGAGCTGGCTTTCTTGGGATTTTAAGCATTTTGCTCTCTTCCTCATTAGAAGAGAGGCAAGTCGTTGACTGTAGAGAAGGATGTAATGAAGCCCATCCCACTCACAATGTTATGTTGATCACATTCATCTCCCCCATCCTGAGCCACAGCAGATACTGCGCAAGTTAGATTTGTAAGGCAAAGTTACCTCTTCAAATATGCTTAGTCCAGCATTTTGGTGAGCAGTATTTCCTGCAGTGAAACCTCCTCTTATAGGTATGCTTCCTCCCCTGAAGAAATGTCCTTGTGTACAGCAGATTAATCACTGTCCCCTGGGCACGGTGTTCCTTCATTTTTATTATAGTAAACTATTTTCAGAATACTGCATCAGAAAATTAACTGTGCTACAGATGCTAAAAAAAGTATCTTGTATGTCTCAAAGCAATCAGCAGGGTTGTTCTTCTGTTCTACCCATTTTCAGTTTCTTGCCATCCTTAAAAATGATTGAGGAAGGTGCATAATAGACGTGCTGCAATTTTGTCCTGTGGTCTTTACCTGCTCTTTAATTCAGCTAAATCCTCAACAGAATATTTTTCATGTGCCTGTCCAAAAGTAGTCCACCATTCAAGAGCTTACCCAGCTACCTGTGACTGCAAAGCACTCATTAACTGCTTTCTTTATAGTGTTCCTCACCGCATAGGTGTCCCACACAATTCCCAAAGATTTTGGGGGGGCAGTCACCCTGGGGCAGCACTTGACAGCCCCTCGGCAGGGCTGAGCAGAGCACCACAGCTGGAGGGAGAAGCTCTGGACATCTCACGGGAACAAGCTGTCAGCGCAGCAGCATGCCAGAGTCAACACTTACGCTGACCTTCAACTGTGAGCAAGAAAATCCTGTAACAGAGACCATGCCACAAACATCCGTGCTCTCGCCGTGGCCAGGTGAAATTACTGTAATGGGCTGCTAATTGGCCTCTCCCTGAAACTGGTCCAGGGGCAGCAGTGCTGGGGATTGTGCAGTACAAGGAGGAGCAGTGGTTGCAGTCCCCAACATGCTCCCCATCCAGGCAGCCCCGCTCCTGGGGACTATGTGTACACCAGCTGGGCTTGCGATGGGTCACCTTCAGGCCTCCCTAGATCAGCCAGCGTCACCCCATCTCCAGCGAGGTCCTTCACCCCAGGACTGTCTGCTTGGAGGAGATCTGATGGGATGAGCCACCCCGTCCTCCAGGCTGCCCACAGAGACCCACCAGTGGCTGTCTGGCCCACAGGGAACAGATCCTTCCCTTGATAGTTCACCTTGCCCTACAGACACAGATCTCCTCCTGCTGGTGCCTGGTGATTAGACAGCGACTCCTGATGCCAAGTTCTCCTCCACTGCCTGGCTGTACGCTGGGACACGCTGGCTTCATGTCCAAATTTTTCAAATATTTTGCTTTGTGGTTTTTCATGCAGTGCTCAAGATATTTTGCAAAAGGCACCTTATAAATTGACTCAATAAATACACATAAAACACCGTGTTTAATCCTTCCTTTCACATTCTTCTTTTCATTATTAAAATGTCCCCAACCTACTGACTCCCTCCCCACTCTGTGTTTAGGCCAGTCCAGTCCAACTTAAAATACTTTTGGCTTCTACAGGAAGACTGGAAAATGACTATTTTATTTCAAGGAAGCTTGTTTTGGACTAAAATCAGGCCTTGCAAATGGTCAAAGCAAAGAATGGCTGTAAGGACTATCAGATCAGGTGCACAAAATAACAACAGCATGGTGGTGTTTCCATGGCAATGGGCCCAGTACCATACGACAGGATCTCCACTCACCAGCCCTTCCTCATTGGGGCATCCTGAATGGAAAAAAGTACATACAAAAGAAGAACAAATTTTCAGGGATAGAGAGGCTAAAAGACACCCAGACATGGGATGGGTTGATCAATGTGGGTACAGCAGTGGGGACAGGCAGGACCTGCCCACACCAATGGTGGGACTGTGTCCCTTGTATGGGTCAAAAAGGTGCCTGACTGCAGTGAATGGCTCCTAAAAGGTGGGTTCAGCCCCTCCAAAAAACAGGTCGGATGGGCACCGGTTTGGAATTAACTTTAGAGGAAGATCCATCACACCTGCTTTGGTTTCCTTGTCACCATAGTGTTTGCACCATATCCAGCACCAGGGATGCTCAGCCACCCAACAACTGTCTGCTCTCATCAGCCTTCAGCTCCCTTCTTCTCCTTGCAGCCCAGCTCTGCTCAGCGCTGATGGACCATCTCCAGGCCCTCCATGCATTAAAGAAGTAACGGGACAAGGCAACAAGGAGAAGAAGTGAGGGTCAAATTGTGATGATAGCAGTTTAGCCTGCACTGGCCCATGCTCTGCACCTCATAGGTTTCCTCCAGCAGCTGAGAGATGGAGAGAGACAGCAAAGTACTCGAAGGGTGTTTTGTACATTACCAGGTATACCTGAGCGTTCAGGATTTCCCCTGCCACCAGGTGACAGAGCCTCATCTGAAAAACGAGAATTAAGCTTTGTTACCATCATCACAGCCATGGGGCACAGTGGGAGACTCATGCCACCCATAGGGGCAAGGGGGCACCCTCATCTGACAGGGCTTTGGGTGACAAGCCCCATAGGACAATATTCATGCTCTTTAAAAAGCACAAAGCTCCTAAATAGGGTCTCATCAGCCAAGAGGTCAGAGCAGCTGAGAGACCACACTAGCCCAGATTTTGTTCCTGGAGCCCTAACCCTGTGGTTTAACTTTCTTAAGATTCCTTCAAGGATCACAATGTTCTGGCCAAGAGACCTTTGGGACCTCTTGGGGAAACGTGGGCATTTCTTGTATTTGTTACCAGCCTCTGGCTGCATTAATACCTTAGCTATTTCATCACAGGCCTCTCATGCCTGTTAATATGTCTTTTGGACTCATTTCAGCCCACAAGCTTCCCAGTTCCACAGCTTTGCTGAACAGCTTCATCCTTTTTCAGAAGGAGCTGAGCACTGTGGTTCTGGAGGTTAAAGCTCTGGAGGCCTGTGCATGGGATGGCTGGCCTCCATCCCTGGCTTGCTGCAGCCCGGGCACCCCTTTTACCCTTTCCATCCCTCTGAGCCTGATGGAGAAAACCCAGAGGCAGCAGTGTGACCTGGCCTGTGGTGTTTGCAGGAGCAAGAATTACCTGTGCATGGGCACATTCGTGTGCATCTAACATTCTCACTTCTTCACGGATAACCAAAACCATCATGGCAGCAGTGAGGCCAGGCACAACACCGACTCAGCCAGCCACATCCAACACTTGTGAAGCTTTACTACAAGGCCTGAAAGGCAGAGAGATTGGGCTGTTTTGTCCGATAAATGAAGGGATAAACCCAGCTTTTGATACAACTCTAATTATCTAAAGATGGCTGCAGGCCCAAATGGAACTTTGTCATTAAGGTCTAAAAGGGGAAAGACCCAAGAGTCCTCTTCATGGGATTTTTCTCGAGTTTTTCTTTGCAGAAATAGTTTGGCCCAGGGGTCAGGGAGAGCCTGCAAGCAGAGCCAGAGATAGCAAACCTAAGCCCGTGTGCTCAATGAAAACCAAGCCTTGAGAAGTGGTGATGACCCTCAATGTCTTCCGCAGGAGGAAGATGCACAGAGCAGATGAGGACCAGAGTCCAGTCCCTACTCTGTGTGCTCCTGGTGGCATCCCTGCCCTTCTCCCAGGACAGCCATCCTCACCCCCTTTCCCTTGGAAGTGCAGAAAAACTGGAGCTCATGTGCAACCTGGGGTTTCTCACGTCTGTGCAAATGAATCCCACTGGGGCCAAAACCCCAAGGCTTGGGTCATGGGAGTCAACAACTAAAGGAGTTGTGGGCTAGCCAGCTTGGACTGGCAAGGTTATGGCACTGTCACCAGGCTGTTTGAGAGGGACCTTCCAGGCAGCTGGCTTTGGTACTACCTAAGCATGGAGGTTTTGTTCCTCTCTAAGGCTTTTAACAGTGGTTTAATGAATGAATAGCTAAGCTGGTCAGGAAGAAAGGTTGTTAAAATGTTGTTGCTTTTCCCTGCTGAAAAATGTTATTATCCTTGACCTCTTTTTAACAGGTTTCTCAGGTTTAAGATGAAGAAACAAAACCTCCAAGGCTTTCAGCAAAGGCCCATAAATTTGTTTTAAAAGAAAATAACCTCAAAGTTGGGTCAGTTTCCCCTGAAAAATCTAGGAAAAAAATACTCAGAGAGATGTGCCCTGTTGAAATGCTCAGTTTTACAAAAAAGACTGGTCTTCATTGTAGAAAAACAATTCTGTAAGAAAATTAGAAGCATGTCTGATGAGATAGTTCATATGGGATTGCTTCAACAGGAGCTACTGGATCTGGTATTCTTATATTCTTACTCTGTCACACTCTTTCTGAAACTGTCAGTAAAGGAACCTGCATCCTATAACCAGGTAACTAAACAAGATTGACACGTCTTTGCTCTTTTCATTATAGACAAGGATTTGTTGTTGTTCTTGAAGGTCTTAATTTACAGTATTCAACAGCTTAACAATTTCCCCATGCATTCTGCTCATTAATTGCATCAATGAAAGGAATGGATTTGATTTATATCCATCTACGTCAAAAAACATCATGAATGATACTTTTTAACATGAACAATGTATCAGCAATAAGAGAAATGTCACAGTGCTTTCCAGGATGACAATAAACTGATAGATCTTGGAGTTTTTAAAGCAGGGGTAAGGTAAATTAATTCAGATTGTTCCTCCTGGTGCCAAGTCTGAAGCCGATGCCTTGCCAAATGTACTATAGAAGTGCAAATTGGTGAGGAAAAGCAATGAAAGGTATGAACTTGCCACTTACTTTCCTGTTGCTTCAGACAGATTTCAAACCACCTTCTCCAAAACAGCTGGCTCCGTGGCACACACATCCTACCCAAAGAGAAATCCTTGACGAAAGTCTTCCACCATGGTCCACCCAAACACCCCTTTTTTCCTCAGCTCCCTTCAAGGGAGCGAGTGCAGGTCTCTTCTGAGTGTGAGCTGCAGGTGATGACTTCAGGGACCTTACCTACAGGTAGGAGAGCAAGGAAGGAGGAACTGGAAAGGATATTGACGCTTCTTCAGGTCAAATGAAACCTTTCATAAGGCCAGAGATGCAGATAAAGTGACTTATTGCTCTCCAAAATGTACAGCAACCCTCCTGCCCCTGCAGTTAAAGAAAGGGCCAGAGGTTGCATTAAGCAGACAACATCTGGTTCAAAAGAACTAGCTGACCATGCTTTTACCTATCAGCAAGCCCACAAGATACCGAGATCTGCTTGCCTTTCTTCCCATAAATGTTGTGCGGGTCTGATTACTGCAAACGGTTCCACACTGGTGGCTCTGGAAACTTCATCCATTTGTGCCTACAGGAGAAGACGGCCAGCTGAGGCAGCACAAGCTTCAGTCCAGCCAGGAACAGAGAAAAAGGAGCCTGTCTTTTACCAGTGCCTTCTGCAGACACGTTTGTTGGGCTGAGTTTTGCAACTGGGGCTGAAGTATATGGGAAATAAAATGACTGACAACAAAAGATGGAGGGGGAGGACAGGTTCAGAGATGTAACTTCACTCTGAAAGTGCAACATGAACCATTTAGCCTGTCAATGACACAAACCCACGATGACTTGTTTGAGGCAATAATTATGCACATGGAGAAGAGAACAGGTAGATGGGGGCTTTTCAGGCTGACAGACTGCACCATAATGTGATCCATGGTATAGCAGCAAAACTGGCCAAATTCAGCCTAGAAATAATCTTGGTAGAAGATAACCCCCATTGGCGCAACTCACTGATGGCTGTGATGGCTTCTCCATTACTGATAGTTAAGAACAGTGGGTGAATATTTCCTTATGAGATCTGCTCTTGCAGTCCTGAAAAGTTCTAGCACTAGGCGTATTCAGGACACTGGATGATCAGTGCCCCCTTCATCTCACCTGAGCGATGGCTCTGCCAGCTTCTGTGAACCACTTGAAATGACCAAAACAATCAGTTCATCAAAATGAACTGATGACCTACATTTCAGTGAAGGACTCTGCTTCAGCACCAGGCTCCTGAACAATGCAGCTTGCTGGCCAGATATTTCTCTCCCTCTGCCTAACCCATTAGCTCAGAAACCAGCCAGAAGAGACCAAAACAATCACTCAATCTCAACTCTTGCACAAAACAGACCACAGAGCCTGCCCCAGTAATTCCTGCATGAATACACTGCAGTCCTCCAGAGCCACTGGGAATACAGGGCTGGAAACAATAGCTTCAAAAGAGCGAANGGGGGGCAATAAAAGTCATGATGAGTCAAGGAGGTAATTATGTGTGATAGCAGGGTTTCTCTGGCTGGAGACCAGCAAGAGACACTGTCTGCATCCAACCCCCGGGATGAGCATGACAAAGCAGTTTGTGCTGCAGAGAATCAAGAGTCTCCAGACAGGAGAAAGGTGAGGGAAAAGGCAGCAATCCGAGATGGGACCCAGCCTAACTCAGACACGCACAAGTCATTAAGCTAATGTCTCTTAGCTAATTGCACACACAGAGACATATCCTGCAAGGAAAACAGCCTGAGAAACAGCCTCATGGAACGGGCATTAAACAAATGCATTAAGCAGGGGAAGAGTAATCCTTTTTCGATGCCAGCAGGGTGTGAGGCATTTCTCATCCACAGGACCGCAGCCATTAAGTCACACTCAGCCCACGGGAATCCCACAGAAGCAAGAAACTGCAAGAATCTACAAGCCCTCCCATCAGTGCTTCGTGTACAAAGGCTCAGGGCAAAGAGGAAGAGATCCGGCTGATGATACGTGCGTGCTGTTAAACGTACCTCCCTGGAAAGGACTGCGAGCACCAGGTTTAGATTTAGTAATAAAATCATGAAATGGGAGCAGAGGAAGGAGGCCAAGACTTCTGGGTATTGTTTGCAGCTCTGCCTGTGTTTGCTCAGTGATTAAACCCAGTGTTATTGGGTCTTTTAGAAACATGCCATGAGTCATCCACACCATTGGTTCCTCCCCTCTTTAGAAAATCCCCAACTCAGGAGGGTGAACATGGGGAACATTTTTCCTGATGAAACCATTCAGCCTCCCAGGCTTCCCTGTCTTTTTGCATGCTAGGTATCCGTAATCCTCAAGTTCCTCCAAGCAGAAATGGAGGATGCATAGTCTGATGCCCTCAGATGTCAGTGCTTGAAAGGTAGGACCTGCTGTTTTTTAAAACAAAAACCACAGGGGACATCAGGAGGACAGTCTGCTTTCAGTGCTCCAGACAGTGTCAGCTCCCCCCAAGCCACTTCTGACAAGTGTTTGCCTAATCTCCAACTTGTAACTTCCAGATATGACATTACTACTACCTTACTTCATCACTATGTGGCCATCCTTCTTGCAAAGAAGTTGGTCCTATCACAGAATTGTACAATTTTGTAGCTGGAAAGGGCCTCTGGGGGTCTCTGCTCCAACCCCAACTCAAAGTAAAGCCAACCAGACCTACTTGGCCGGATGTTGTCCAACCAACACCTAACCAGTATCTCTCTTGCTGCAGTTTCAACCATCTCTGGATACAGAGAACCAATGAGACCCTTTCACCTTGCAGCAAAATCTTTTGTGTAACTAAAAAATTGTTTTCAAAAAGCCTTTACTTCTTCAGACCCTTCAGCCTTTCCTCATAGGTCATGTTGTTGATACTGCTGATCTTTTACGCCTGCCTCCCACAGACAATTGCTAGTCTCCAGCCACACAGATCCTGGAGCTGCCAACCTCATGAAGACTACTGCAGCTGTAAATGGGAAGAGTTAGAAGCACGTGCCTCCACAGGCTTCCTCCATGGAGAGGACAAGACAGAAGAAAGGCAGGCAAAACAGAAACAGCTCATCAGATCCTCCGAACACCAGCCTTCCCTTGGGCCCCTTCTCCTCATGTCTCCGACGACCTCGAGCATGAAGATGCATAAAAACCCCAAGTGCTCAGTTCAGCTGTTGATAGCTGTGGTACTTCTTGCTGTGCCAACAATGTTGCATGCCCCAGCTCTTCCCCATGGCTAGCAGCATAAAAAACTGGAAAACCTAACTCATGAGACATTACTGTTACTGTTTTCTAACAGGGCCATGCTAAAAAATCCTCCACCCAGAGGAAAGACCTTTTGTGCCATGAACAGGCCAAACACAGTCCAACTGCTGACCGGCAGACTGGGGGGAGAGGCTCATGGTGAGATGTGTTCCTCAAAATCCAGACAAGTTTGCACCAGGTCTCCTTTGGCTGTAAGCCCACTCTTGGGTATCCTCTGCTCTGCAAATCCCTTAGCTGCATCACCCCATCCTCTTCCCAGTCCTGCCCTGGGAACTCTGCTTCACCATCCTTTCGTGCTCTACCAACCACAAGAAAAATCCTCATTCGACTTCTCTTTGACCTGTCCTAGTCCTGCATTCTCCCCACGTCCTCCCCCCCCCCAAACACACGCGCATTTTAGCCTGAGAAACTCCAGTCAAACAAGAGGTGCTTTAGGAGAACAGGGCTTTGAAAAGAAAGGGCCTTGCCATGTTAACTAGGGGCGCCTGCCAGCCAACAGCCCAGCCTCTGAATGCGCAAGGAATTTTGACCTCACATAGTGAAATTTCCTAGAACTTTAAACCTTTGTTGTTGTTGTTGTTGTCGTTTGTTTGGCTCTCTCTTGCTTTTCAATTTTCCACTTGGCAACTGTGTTGAAATGATGCAAGGAAGTAGCCGCTGCTTAACTGCAAATTATTAATTAGATGCCAAGGAGTCTGTGCATGACTGCACGCAGGGCAAGGGGGGCTGTGTCCTACATTAGAAAATCAATAGACTGACTTGGCATTGCTTTTCTGCCCAGAGATATAATTTAGTGGCAAGTCTCCATTTGCTCCAGAACTGATTCCTAAAAGAGAAGGCACTTGCACAGTCTATTGAGGGGGAGAGGGGGAGGAAAACCCCCCAAAACCCCCACCCTTGGTGACCAAGGGCTGATCCCTTAGCTGTTGAAACTCTTTCCTAAGAGCCTCAATAGCTGTTAAAACAAATACTAATTGTTCTTAGCTGGCAGCTGGCTATAAATAGCCTGGCTGAAGATGTTCTGCTGTAAAATAACGATCTGATGAAATTGAGACAGACTTCAGGTGCTCAGAGTTACCCAGCTCTCCAGGTTTTCCTAAGACTGACTGCCACCCCAGCGGGAGCTGACACCCTTCTGCTGAGACAGCGTGTCTGGCCACACGCGTCCTCCCAGACTGCTGCAGTGCAACTGAACGTAGGTTTGCACAAGCTGTGGCTGAAGGCGTTGCGGTTTTCAGTGCTGTACGTACACTTTGCCCTAGACACGTCTCTGCTCAGAGGACCTCATAGTTTAAATACTCGAGACCAACAAACATCCTGGGGGGGATCTGTTCCAATGGGTAATTACCCTCATTGTTAAAAATTAACAGCAAAACAATAATCGTAGACAGCTGGGCCCTTCGTGCCTTTTATAGCAACATTCCCACAGCTCTGTGAGAGACATTGTTTGGGATTCACAAATAAATGTTCACCCCAATTCAGGATAAATCCTTAGTCGACTGTTTCAGATGCTTTCCCAAGAGGGAATGGCCACTTCCCATGTGGCTCTAGCCATGGCATATTTTCCTGCATATCCCAGGGGCTTCAATGCTTGTAGGACTTAGTTCCAGACCATGCTTGTGCACCCAGAGCTGCTGCATCCCTCATTTTCTGTGTGTTTTAACGCACAGCATTGCCTGGCCTTGACACTGACAGAGACTTGGGAGCCTTTGGTCACCTCCTTTCCTCCAAGAGGTTGGCTGGTGGCAGATGGCCCAGGGCAAAGGGAGGCTTGAGGAGAAGTGTAAGTATGTAAAAAGCTGCAGCCAGCTCATCTTCAAGTGGGTAGGCAGAGGTGACCAGTAGATGGACTTAAACTGAGCAGAGAAACAACCCTAGCTCCTGCAAGCCAAGCTGATAACCTAGAAGTCTGGCAGAGGCCTGACAGTAAGGGTGGAGGGAGGTTGGTCAGCTGTGATGACGTGCATCCTACAAAGCCAAAAGAGCATGCTTGGCTTGGAGTGCTCCAAATGCCAAATCCTGAGTGGTCTTGGGACTGTCATTTGGAGGCAGACCTCAGCTGTACCCTGCTCATCTCAGGCTTGGGTGTCCCCTTCCTCTATCACCCATAACAATTCATATTTCTGTATGCCAGGAAGTGCTAACCAAGATCAAGGGTGCAGGCTTGCAAGTAGCAAGAAGAACCTTCTACAGTTCCCTAGATGCTGTGGCTGATCACTGCTGCTCTGCAGCCTGATGCGAAATCAGAGCAAGATGATGCAAACCATCACATAGACCCTGGCAGGGTTAGCAAGAACAGCAAGTACTCGGTCCCTGCCCTGAGAATCAGATAGTGTCAGTAGTCCAGACCAAGAAACATCCCTGGGGAATCTGCTCCACTGGTTAATCAACATCACCCTTAAAAATTAATAACAAAACAATAATAGTAGACAGCTGTGCTTTTCCTGCCTTTTATAGCAACATTCCCACAGCACAGTGAAGGATATTGGTTTGGGTTCACAAACAGCTTTTGGGCCATGTTCATGCCTTCATCTCTTCTTCCATGGCCTACCCCTCACCTGCTGGAGTCCACTCACCAGAAGGCAGCCAGCCTGCCACTTTTGCTTGGCACGGTTTTGGTAGTGGGGGGGGGGG